>LGRX02024235.1:0-14583 GCA_001247695.2 Cymbomonas tetramitiformis | reverse complement strand
CCTCAGATCACTGCCCATGACAAGCCGGACTAAGCTGTTACGGGCGGTGATTGTGGGCCGCGTGGGGGGGGCATGAGGTGAGGCATGTGACCCCCAAGCACCCCTCAGATCAGTCACCATGCCATAGCTATCACTGGCGGTGATTGTGGGCCGTGTGGGGGGGCATTAGGTGAGGCGGGTAACCCCCAAGCACCCCTCAAATCACTGCCCACGGCACGGTCGTCACGGTTAGTGATTGTGGGCCGTGTCGGGGGGCATAAGGTGAGACGTGTGACCTCCAAGCACCCCTCAAATCACTGCCCACGACACAGGTGTCCCGGGCAGTGATTGTGGGCCGTGTGGGGGGGGCATAAGGTGAGGCATGTGACCCCCAAGCACCCCTCAGATCACTGACCATAACAAAGCCGTCACGACTAGTGATTGTGGGCCATGTGGGGGAGCATAAGGTGAGGCGGGTGACCCCCAAGCACCCCTCAAATCACTGCCCACGACACAGGTGTCACGGGCGGTGATTGTGGGCCGTGCGGGGGGGGCATATTAAGGTGAGGCGTGTGACCCCTAAGCACCCCTCAGATCACTGCCCATGACAAAGCCGTCACGACTAGTGATTGTGGGCCATGTGGGGGAGCATAAGGTGAGGCGGGTGACCCCCAAGCACCCCACAAATCATTGCCCACGACAAACCGGACTAAGCGGTTACGGGCGGTGATTGTGGGCCGTGTGGGGGGGCATGAGGTGAGGCGGGTAACCCCCAAGCACCCCTCAGATCAATGCCCACGACAGAGTCGTCACGGGCAGTGATTGTGGGCCGTGTTGGGGGGCATAGGGTGAGGCGAGTGGCCTCCAAGCACCCATCAAATCACTGCCCATGACAGAGCTGGCACGGGCGGTGATCGAGGGTTGTGATGGATACAAGATACCCGCCACAAGATACCATACTCACGTCCCCGCCCCCCTTCCACCATACAGTAATCACTCACCTTTAAGAAAACCGTAGATTCCAGGTCAGCCAGCTTTTCTCATCGAGTTGGGTACCTTCCCACCCCCCCAGCGCCAGCGGCCTATGAGAACGCTATGGATAGTGGACCGCGATCTCGTGAGCCAACAACCCTCTTAACACGCAAATCTCGACCCATGGGCATCCACAACAACCCACCACAAAACATACCTCGGGTTACAGGCGCGCGTGCCCGGGGAGCTGTCCCCACATATTGAACATCCCAACCTTCTACAACCGGGCGCCTTGCCACCATGATGCACACCGTCGCCCATACGGTACCGCCCACCATCACATGGAGCCCCTAAGGTTCGGGCGCGTGTCCAGGGAGCTGTCCCCACATCGCAGCCGTCACCGACAGACTGCGCACTTCCCATGCGACTACCATACACACCGCAACCCACACCGTACCTCGGTGACGCCACGGGTCCGGGGGCGCGTAGAGAGTGCTAACAGCCCTCTTAACACGCAACTCCCGACCCATCGGCATGATGCCACCACCCGTCGCGGGTCCGGGGGCGCGTAGAGAGTGCTAACAGCCCTCTTAACACGCAACTCCCGACCCATGGGCATCCACAACAACCCACCACAAAACATACCTCGGGTTACAGGCGCGTGCCCGGGGAGCTGTCCCCACACATTGAACATCCCAACCTTCTACAACCGGGCGCCTTCCCACCATGCACACCGTCGCCCATACGGTACCGCCCACCATCACATGGAGCCCCTAAGGTTCGGGCGCGTGTCCAGGGAGCTGTCCCCACATCGCAGCCGTCACCGACAGACTGCGCACTTCCCATGCGACTACCATACACACCGCAACCCACACCGTACCTCGGTGACGCCACGGGTCCGGGGGCGCGTAGAGAGTGCTAACAGCCCTCTTAACACGCAACTCCCGACCCATCGGCATGATGCCACCACCCGTCGCGGGTCCGGGGGCGCGTAGAGAGTGCTAACAGCCCTCTTAACACGCAACTCCCGACCCATGGGCATCCACAACAACCCACCACAAAACATATCTCGGGTTACAAGCGCGTGCCCGGGGAGCTGTCCCCACACATTGAACATCCCAACCTTCTACAACCGGGCGCCTTGCCACCATGATGCACACCGTCGCCCATACGGTACCGCCCACCATCACATGGAGCCCCTAAGGATCAGGCGCGTGTCCAGGGAGCTATCCCCACATCGCAGCCGTCACCGACAGACTGCGCACTTCCCATGCGACTACCATACACACCGCAACCCACACCGTACCTCGGTGACGCCACGGGTCCGGGCGGGGCGCGTAGGGAGTGCTAACAGCCCTCTTAACACGCAACTCCCGACCCATCGGCATGATGCCACCACCCGTCGCGGGTCCGGGGGCGCGTAGAGAGTGCTAACAGCCCTCTTAACACGCAACTCCCGACCCATGGGTATCCACGACAACCCACCACAAAGCATACCTCGGGTTACAAGCGCGTGCCCGGGGAGCTGTCCCCACACATTGAACATCCCAGCCTTCTACAACCGGGCGCCTTCCCACCATGCACACCGTCGCCCATACGGTACCGCCCACCATCACATGGAGTCCCTAAGGTTCGGGCGCGTGTCCAGGGAGCTGTCCCCACATCGCAGCCGTCACCGACAGATTGCGCACTTCCCATGCGACTACCATACACACCGCAACCCACACCGTACCTCGGTGACGCCACGGGTCCGGGGGCGCGTAGGGAGTGCTAACAGCCCTCTTAACACGCAACTCCCGACCCATCGGCATGATGCCACCACCCGTCGCGGGTCCGGGGGCGCGTAGGGAGTGCTAACAGCCCTCTTAACACGCAACTCCCGACCCATGGGCATCCACAACAACCCACCACAAAACATACCTCGGGTTACAAGCGCGTGCTCGGGGAGTTGTCCCCACATATTGAACATCCCAACCTTCTACAACCGGGCGCCTGCCCACCATGCACACCGTCACCCATAATACGGTACCGCCCACTATCACATGGAGCCCCTAAGGATCAGGCGCGTGCCCAGGGAGCTGTCCCCACATCGCAGCCGTCACCAACAGCCTGCGCACTAACCCATGTGACTACCATACACAACGCAACCCACACCGTACCTCGGTGACGCCACGGGTCCAGGGGCGCGTAGGGAGTGCTAACAGCCCTCTTAACACGCAACTCCCGACCCATCGGCTTGATGCCACCACCCGTCGCGGGTCCGGGGGCGCGTAGAGAGTGCTAACAGCCCTCTTAACACGCAACTCCCGACCCATGGGCATCCACGACAACCCACCACAAAACATACCTCGGGTTACACGCGCGTGCCCGGGGAGCTGTCCCCACACATTGAACATCCCAACCTTCTACAACCGGGCGCCTTGGTACCGCCCACTATCACATGGAGCCCCTAAGGTTCGGGCGCGTGTCCAGGGAGCTGTCCCCACATCGCAGCCGTCACCAACAGACTGCGCACTTCCCATGCGACTACCATACACACCGCTACCCACACCGTACCTCGGTGACGCCACGGGTCCGGGGGCGCGTAGGGAGTGCTAACAGCCCTCTTAACACGCAACTACCGACCCATCGGCATGTTGCCACCACCCGTCGCGGGTCCGGGGGCGCGTAGAGAGTGCTAACAGCCCTCTTAACACGCAACTCCCGACCCATGGGCATCCACAACAACCCACCACAAAACATACTCTCCACATCGCAGCCGTCCCCTCGACAATCGCGGTGCACAGCAAACCGTACACCCCTAAGGTTCGGGCGCGTGTCCAGGGAGCTGTCCCCACATCGCAGCCGTCCCCTCGACGTGTCTCCTATTCTAAGGAAAAGTAAGGTCAGAAGAGATGTTGAACGCACCTCATTGCATTGCTCGAAGTATTGCGTATCGAGTTCACCCTCGACTTTCGGCACGAAGGCACTTGCCACAAAGTATAAGGTGTCCCAAAGGTGTCCCAGCACCCAGCAAAGAATGAGTGGGCCTGCCAAACAGTCATAATAGCATCCGTCAGCCACATAGGTCCACCCACCCCCTAGCCCACTTGGCGCGTGTCCGGAGAGCTATCTCCACATCGCAGCCAAGAGGGTATGGCACCTCGGATTTTGACCGAGATCTCCAAGCTTCAGTGCTTCGCCCTCAATGGGCTCCACGCTTGGGCTCTTGTTGAGCTAGTACCACGATTTAAATTGCTTGCAAGTTCAATCAAGGCCATGCAATATGTTATAATAAGAAGTTTTCCCCAAGCACAAGGTTCAGGCTAATAGAGATGAAGAATAACGAGTATGATGACAATTAACTTCTTTGTGTGGCACCTCGGAGTCAAAACCGAGATCTCCAAGCCAAAAGGCTTGACGCTCTTGTTGAGCTAGTGCCACGATTCAACTTGCTTGAAGTTTTAGTCAAGGCCACGCAAAATGTTACAACAAAAAATCGTTCCCAAGCACAAAGAAATACAAAGAACGAAGGCTTAACATAGCTATGTGACACCTCGGACTTTAACCGAGACCTCCAAACCAAGGTTTGGCGCTCTAATTGAGCTAGTGTCACCAATTCTAGCGTGGCTGCAGAATTTGTCCTCTACAACTTAGGGTCATGAGGGATTTTTGCATCTTTCGGGGAAAATGTCACAAACAGGTCAAGACATGATCAACATAGGGTGGTTTTCCGCGAGGAAAACACCTGTCAGGTCAAAAAGGTCGTCCGGAAAGCCGTTTCGCCGCCAGCGAAAGGTCTGTCCGTCAGTGAAATGTAAGGAAAAGAGAGTGAACGAGAGGTGAATGAGAAGCGTACCACAATTATGTGACACCTCGGACTTTAACCGAGACCCCCAAACCAAGGTTTGGCGCTCTAATCGAGCTAGTGTCACCAGTTCCGGCGTGGCTGCAGAATTTGTCCTCTACAACTTAGGGTCATGAGGGTTTTTTGCATCTTTCGGGGAAAATGTCACAAACAGGTCAAGACATGATCAAATTAGGGTGGTTTTCCGCGAGGAAAACACCTGTCAGGTCAAAAAGGTCGTCCGGAAAGCCGTTTCGCCGCCAGCGAAAGGTCTGTCCGTCAGTGAAATGTAAGGAAATGAGAGTGAACGAGAGGTGTATGAGAAGCGTACCACAATTATGTGACACCTCGGACTTTAACCGAGACCCCCAAACCAAGGTTTGGCGCTCTAAATGAGCTAGTGTCACCACAACTGCTACGGCTGCAAAATTCTATCGACAAATCATAGGGTTGAAAAGCAAAGTCGCAGTTTTCGGAGAAATTATCCAAAGAAGATAATTGATGAACGAATTCGGTGTAGTTTTCCGCGACAAACAAGCTCATCAAGTCGGATATGTTGTCAGAAACCCCGTTTTAGCGTCAGCGAAAGGTCTGTGCAACAAAAGAAAACACTTTAATGGTAAAGAGAAGCTTGACTTTGACTTGCGGCGCGTGTGCTGCTCAGCCAAAACTCCGAAGTGAAATTTTGAATCTTCACGGATGGATCCCAGTTTCTGATTGGCGCATCGTCGCACCCTCCATGTCGCCTCGAATATAATTTCTCTTCCTTGTCCTAGGCGCGAGCTCTCGTCGTCGGGAATGACATCTATCTGACTATCATATCTTGTGTATAATTACTTTGAGCCCCCGCCACCCAATTTATATTTTCTTCAGTCACCAGAGCACGGTTTTGGCTTAAGTTTTCTTGTGTATAATTATTCGAGTCCCCCGCCACCCACCAGGACACGGTTTTCACTCGACTTTTCTTATCTTTTGCTCTGACGTACTCGCTCGCGTCCTCGTTGATACATCCACGGGCATTCTGAAGGCCAGCCGATGACCGAATTGTATAAAACATGACACGCGGTATAATTTTCATGGACTTAAGAAAAGATAAGAAAACTTAAGAAAAGTTAAGCAAACTTAAGCAAACTTAAGCGAAAACCTTGTTCTAGTGATTGCCAAAGCGTGTTTCTACACCCCCTGTCGCGGGGCCTGGATACATCAAGCCGATTCCTTTTACCGAAGAAGGCATCGAAAAGCTTGAGCATACCTTACAGGCGTTGAAGGACATTTTGGGCACAAAGCTCACGGAGGTGCACGAAAAGTTTTGGCGCGAGGATGTCATCGAGAAACAACGCCACCTAACCAGTAAGAACGCTGTACGCCCATGGAAATTTTTCCAAAGATCCAGAAATCGCCAATGAGCTAAACTATCTTATAGTCTGAATCGATAGAGAGAAGTCATAAGTCAAGATATAAACAGCGGACAAAGGTTACCCTGTTATACTGAAAATCAACGGCCAACTGAATTGAAATATTATAAAGAAAATAAATGGGTAAACGGAAACATCAAGGTCGAAACAAAACATGCGAGCAAGACGTGTAATAACGCTTCGGCGGAGCACACCACGCCAGTTGAATGCGTTTTGGCAGCTGGCCTTTCTGAACGCAACGACAAGTTCGCTTTCCGCGTACAACTGAAGCGAAGCGAATGGTCGGATCCGTTGTACTTGGTGAAGGTGGAGGCGCGCTATCCGTCAACTCCACAGCTGCTATATCGCTATTTCCAACCCAAAAAGCACACCGACACCAAGAAGAAGCACCTCGGCAAGCAGCTTGCGAGTCACGTAGGAGCTTTCGCAGCGCCACCGGGGCACCGACCGTCTACCGAGACTTTCGATAAGAATGAAATAGTGCTGGCATGGAATGTGGATGCGAAAGACCCCGAACGGAGTATACCGAACGAGCAATACGCGCAGATAGTCGTCGCGTTGCTTGCACAACAATCCAAACGCACGCGCAAGGACCTAGGTGACTTGAATGAATCGGATGATTCCGATGAAGACGAAGCTTTTGATAATTGCGTAGCGGTAGCGGTAGCACCTGAAGTGGACGCGTAAAGCAAGACGAAAAAAAAACATGTAAATAATATATGTATAACGTGTATATAGATTCTGAGTCAAAAATTCTTTGTGTTTTCACTCCTCCTAGATTTCGAAAAAGTGCATTTGACCTCAATTTTGTACCATAAAAACCATTAAATCTAATGCACAACCTGCACTTGCATGGTCTTGACTGTTAAAATGCGGCTTTTTAATCCTATCATGAGGTAAATAAGGCAATATCATTTTCACATGAGAATATCATTTTCATCGAATAGTGTGTTACTCCTCTGCCTCAAGTTTCGCCGCCAACACCTCCTCCATCCACCACTCCACGACACAAGAAGCGGTGGGAGTGTGTTCTGAGGTGGGAGGCGATGAAGAAGGCTGGCGAAGCGCCCAATATATCCGCCATCGCCCGACAATTCAAGGTGAAGCGCGCCTTTGTGACCAAGTGGGTGGACTGTTACCAGAGTACTGGGGGCGTCAGTGACGGTGCTGTAGGTCGACCTAGTGGGCTTGGAACTGGGGACGGTAGGTTGTAAGCGAGCTCGTGAACTTGCACAAGGCAAAGATGGTGACGATTTGGACACCAAACGTGTGAAGAAAGCCTTACAACATGAAGGCTATCACCATGTCAGCCGACACACCGTGAGCCGGGCGTTGAGATCATCCATGCGAGGCACGGTTATTCCACTGAAGTACAAAGCCCCCAAAGTGGTCATCGGAATCAACGCGCTGCAACGACAGAAGCGTGTCATATTTGCTCGACGAAATCGTGACCGGACTTGGAAGAATGTGCTCTGGACAGACAGCAAGTACTTCGTGGTGGGCGGTAAAGCCGGGGGGACACTTGCCAAATTCAGATGGGTACCACAAAACGAGGCCAATACATGCGAGACCAACAAGAATGCGATCCAAGGTCACGTGTACGCAGGATTTGGTTGGCATGGAAAGACTGACCTCGTCTTCGTCAGTGGGACCACTGGCAAGAAACGCCCTGCTGAATATGGCCGGGGCAAAGGTGTCAATGCCAAAGAGTACATGGCGGTGCTGCAGGAAACGCTCATCCCAGGGGCGAAGAAGATATTCGCAGCTCGTGAACCGAACTCGTGGGTGTTCATGCAAGATGGAGCCAAGCCCCACACCGCCAAGGTCACTCAGAAATGGTTGGCTGATAACGTGCCATCCTACATCACCGCGTGGCCCCCAAACTCACCTGATTTGAACCCCATAGAGAACCTCTGGGCGGTCATGGCAGGCAGCCTCGCTGGGACTCGCTTCAAGAACATCGACGAATTGAAGGAAGGGATTGAAAAGGCGTGGGATGACATCCCAATCGGCACCATGAGGAAGCTTGTGGGAGGCATGCACCGCAGGATGAGAAAAGTTATCCAGGAAGATGGTAGAAGGATCTCGGCATAACTACCGAAAGTGCAAAAATGTGGCAATTTTAGCCTTGGCTTTTTTCAACTTCTTCTCTTGTTCCTCAGTAGCCACGATTGGCTCTCCCTCGAACTCTTGGGCCGTAGGCCATCCAAACTTAAACGCTGTGTCGATAATTTGGGCCTGTTCTTCAGCCCAGAGCATACCTTCCTCGATTGCTGCTTGCGCCTTTTTGACTTTCGCAATCCGCTCCTCGGTGATCGACTCAGGGGCCTCGAGCCCCTCCTGGTGCTGCTTGACGTCGAAGAAAACATCATCGGCCTTTTTCAGGTTGTCGAACTGCCGCTTACAAGAAAGGTCCTCAGATTTTGATTCTCCTTGCTTGGTATGGACGAAACCGCCGGAGGTCCAAGCGGTAGGGCGCTGGAGTTTTCTCTTCTCTGGCGCTTTCGCCCCTACTGGCTGCAGGATTGCGGTCGCTGTGCCGCTAGCCAACCTGTTGCGCTGCTCCTGGACCAAAGCTGCCAAGTGAGATTGCAAATTCTTTTCGGCTTCGGAGAAACTCGGAACGACCTCATCAAGTTTTGCTGAATAAGCTGCGAACTCTGGCGAAGCCTTGACTCTCGCGATTTTCTCTTCCAGCTGCGCGTCGGAAAAATCATCCATACTGAAAAATTCACTAGATATACACACCGAAAACATCCACTGTAACTCTGTAACAAAAATGACACCCTTCCCGAAAACATATCAAGTGTCGGAGCAGAACTCTACAGAGTTCCAAACCTTGTACTGCTCAGACCTGGGACCTACGGTCCTGGGACCTACGGTCCTGGGTCCCACGGTCCGGTCTGTCACATGACCAGAGTTATGTGACACAGCACCTCTCGCTCCGCTCGCTGCACTGTGACACATAACATCCAGTTATATACCATCATACATATTTTATACTGACTTGAAAAAGTCAATTTTATACTTACTGTGATATTTGATACTTATATATTGCAGCCAAGACCATATACAGCAATGCGACAGACACCAACATCAAGCATACGTGGCGATGACATACAATTTGCTTCCAGTAGGATGATTTCTTCACAGCAATCGACTGCCAATAACAAGACTTCTCCACAGCAATCTACAATCAACCTTCCTCCACCGGAGAGATGGGCAAAGCAATATCCGGATCAACAAGCCCTACTCGACAACAATTCTGTCATCGAAATTACAAAACAGCCGAGCGCTTCCCGTTTGTGCGGGATATTCACATGTATTCCATGGAATATTTCATATGAATTAACACACATGCACACGCAGGGGAAACCCTCGGACTCATGACATTGTCATTATTCTCAGCGTAAATGTTATATTATTATTATTATTACCCTCGGCTGTTTGGCATCTTTGGGTTTGGGTTTGTGTTCGAACCCAAATCCAAAACATCTGCCTTAGAAATAAATTGCGCGTTGGGCGCACAAGTAACTTGAAGCCTTGAGCTTCAGGTAACTTAAAGATATATCCCTTGGCAGTATTTGTGCCAAGTTTCGTGCTCTCACCAAGTGGCATAAAATACTGGTAAAAGGGAGAAATTTTCGGAGGGGAGAAGGGGAGTTGAGAAGGAGAAGGGGAGAAAAGGGGAGAAAAAAAGGTGGGAAAAAAGGGGGGAAAGGGGGAGAAGGGGAGCAGTGGGAGAAAAAAAGGGAGAAGGGGGGAAGGGGGGAAAAGGGGGAGCAGTGCAAGGAGAAAAGGGGAGAAAAGGAGAAAAGGGGGAGAAAAAGGAGAAAAAGGGGAGAAAAGGGGGGAGAAAGGGGAGAAAAAGAAGGGAAAGGGGGAGAAAAAAGGGGGAGAAAAGGGGAGAAAAGGGGGAGAAGGGGAGAAGGGGGAGAAAAAAAGGGGAGAAAGGGGGGGAAGGGGGAGAAAAAGGGAGAAAAGGTGTAGGAAAGGGGAGAAAAAGAGGAGAAAAGGGAGAAAAGGGGAGAAGGGGGGTAAAGGGGGGGAAAGGGGGGGGGGAGAAAGGGAGAAAAGGGGAGAAAGGGGGGAGAAAGGGGGAGAAAAGGGGGGAGAAAAGGGGGGAGAAGGGGGAGAAGGGGAGAATAAAAGGAGAAAGGCAAGGGGGCGGGGGGAGGGGGCAAAGGGGGAGGGGGGAGAAGTGGGAGAAAAGGGGAGATGGGGGTGGGGGGTGGGGGAGACAGAAGGGGGGAGAAAGGGAGAAAACGTAAAAGGAGAAAAAAAGGGGAGAAAAAAAGGGGGAGAAGGGGAGAAAACGGGAGGAAAAAGGAGGAAAAAAGGGGAGAAAAGGGGGAGAAAGGGGAGAGAAAGAGGGGATAAGGGGGGTGGGATGGGGCGTCGATCCGTCATCCGGTATTTTCGCATCGCAATTACATATGTTGTAGGTTTGCATCGACTTGACATCAAAGGCGCGATATATCGAAAATGCCAACAATATTTGTAGCGTGACATAGTTTTAGCAGAGACAAGGCATTTCCCCAAAAATCCTTATCCTTATACTTTCGGACATATTGAAAACTGGTGCACAAATAGGTCTTTCATAGACGAACGTTTTGATTTATTATTTGTTATCATAAGCGCAATATAACGAAATGGCCAACAATATTTGTAGCGTGACATAGTTTTAGCGGAGACAAGGCATTTCCCCAAAAATCTGAAATACTTATCCTTTAGGACTGAAAACTTGTGCAAAAATAGGTCTTTCATAGACGAAGGTTTTGATATATCATTTGTTATCACAAGCGCGATATATCGAAAATGTCAACAATATTTGTAGCGTGACATAGTTTTAGCAGAGACAAGGCATTTCCCCCAAAATCCGAAATACATATCCTTTCGGATTGAAAACCGGTTGACAAAACAGGTCTTTCATAGACGAAGGTTTTGATATATCATTTGTTATCACAGGCGCGATATATCGAAAATGCCAACAATATTTGCAACGTGACATAGTTTTAGCGAAGACAAGGCGTTTCCCCCAAAAATCCGAAATACTTATCATTTCGTATTGAAAACTGGTGCACAAATAGGTCTTTCATAGACGAACGTTCTGATATATCGTTTGTTATTATAGGCGCGATATTTCAAAAATGTCAACAATATTTGGAACGTGACATAGTGTTTTAGCAGACAAAGGCACTCCCCCCCCAATCTGACATACTTATCCTTCCGGGTTGAAAACTGGTGCACACATAGGTCTTTCATAGACGGACGTTTCGATATATCATTTGTTATCATAGGCGCGATATATAAAAAATGTCGACAATATTTGTAACGTGACATAGTTTTAGCAAAGACAAGGTATTTAAAAAAATCAGAAATACGTATCCTTTCGGTTTGAAAATTTGGTGTACTAATATGGCTTTCACATACGAACATTTTGATAAATCATTTGTTATTATAGGCGCAATATATCGAATATTATATCGATATTTAGGGTTTATATGGTTTTCATTTGATATGATCTGATTATGATTTGTCTGATTGACAACCTTGTTCTTTAGTCTCTCGGAAATTCTCTCGAAACTAAAAATTAGACATTCATAAAGCCACGACATTACTTAGGTAGCGTGCATGTTTTGCCAAGTCATGATAACAATCGGATACCATTAGCTCATGTGGAGCGAGAGATAACATCCTAGGAAGAAGGCGACTCATTTCTTGAGTTGTTCTATGTATTGCCGCCTTAGGCACCACGATTTACATCCAACCCTCCCCGGTGGCAATTTCCCATTGTTTTCCAATTTCAATTGCTTGTGCACCCCACAACTGCACTCGACTCCTTTTCGTGTGGCATGGCGCGATGCATTCCTTGGGTTTAGGTGAAGGGCTGGAGCATCTGACGGTATCTGACGCATACTACTTTCATTCTTATCAGATATGATGCCAACCTGTATTCCCATTCCAATACCAACTCCCTCACCATGGGTTCAATTATAACATGGGAATGTATCGCATTTCCAAATCTATGACACACACGACCTGCATCCTGACGGCCTAAGGCTCTAGACTACCTCTCACTCAGCTTTCCTCACCACCAACTCCCTATGGGCGCGGTCACCCGCCCTCTCAGCGGCATTGCCGTAGCCACATGTAAACGATCCCCCCAAAAACTATCCCCTCACCCCTCCCCACCTCATAGGAGGGTTTCTAGGGGCCGTGCACCTCACTTATGCATATGTGGGGGGTCACCAAACTTGAAGCATGTTGGCTATTTATGGGCTTACTTGAGAGCTCGCTTCATGCTGCATGGTAAATGCGCCTTTTGCATGTTGTTCTTGAGCTTGGGAAATTCGCTCTTCAATATGTGGAGGGTATCCTCCCAAACTCCGTCTTGGAAGGGACTGTGATCGCCGTCGCGATTCTGCTAACCTTTGCAGAGCAGCTTGTCTATTTCTTTCGACACGCGCACTTGTGGTTGGAGACAATCCACAACTCGCCTATGACACGATTAGCCACTTTAAATTTCATTACCACCAAAGAATATGCACAATTCAACATCATAAACTCCATTGTAAAATAGCTAGATGGCGTCATATACTAAACAACATTATTACCTGCGATGCCGTCGGCATGTGCTCTGGGTTGTCGACGATTTGTGATACAACGGTCGAAGGATGACCGAATAACCAGTCTGCCCCTTCGTCATCATCCTCTTCATTTTCGGCATCTTGCTGCATTAGATGAAACACAAAAGTTAATGCCAAGCGTAGCAACCCATGCATGTTCATATACCAACCCTCATCCTAGCGTTTGGAGTAGTGCGCACTTTTTAGCACGGCAAGATGCTCTTGACCACCAATCTCCCGGATTTTTTGAACACACATCTCGATGGCTAGCATGGCTTACCATTGTGTGGTTTCCAAAAGGAGTTTTGGCAAACTCTTGCTCGTTTTCAAAGGCACCGATCATCGTTTTCATCCATTTCCACTTGGTGCCGAATTCCTTCACCACTTTTTGACGGCCCATACAGTACCATCCACACAAATCATAACATTACATCCGTTAGCATGCATCCAACACTCACACGACAACTGTGCGTGTCTATGACTCCTCCGCACACTAACTAGACCATGCCTTACCAAGCCATCCCATCGAACCCAAGCTATCCAAGCTAGTACACCAATATAAATCCACGCTAGTACACGGATATACTCATAGAGAGGAAGAGAGTGGGCATACTACGAATATCATTGAACAACAAATTCATCATGTCGAACCTTACCTTGTGCTTGGAAAATGACATATTGCTCTCGGAACACTTTGCGAATATCTTTGCACCTTGCGCCTTCTTTCATTTGGTTCTTGACTTGGAGGCCTAGCATTGAACCCATCCGATGCGAGTCACAAGAATGATTTAGTCCCAATATTTTTTTCATCATCTACTTCACAAACTCTCATCACACATACCATTCGTATCTATATGCAACCCCGCGCACATGAAGCGCCGACAGGTCAGAATGCGCCACATGAACCCCGCAACTCCAGCTATGAAATTTGTGATTTCAATGCCTCCCCTTCTATGCATAAAAGTTATGCGAGCACACACCAAGTTTGGAAGCGTTGAAAGCCTCTATCATTCCTTCGTCTTGATATATGTGCCCCATGTGGAAATACTTATACCTATATACACCACATTCAAATTTAATATTGATATCGCGGTGATGATCAGTTTTGCTAGGCGGTGTACACTCATTAATGAAGAAAAAAAGTAAAGAGTTTAGATACAATTGAAGAATACAATGCCATGCCTCACCCGTCCCATAAGTCTTTAGGCAAAAATGTGTCATCGACTGAGACACCGCCTATAACCTGCACCCGATCGACATCCACAAGATGTTTAAAAAAACAATTTTACGAAGCAGCCTGCAAACGTCCATTTCCTGGTGCCTCCATAGGATGCCGGAGGTGACAATCAGTGGAGGTGCCGCTTAGGGAATATGCCACTAAACACAAGTGGCCGTAGTAGAGGGCCCTCGGGGGACATGGCTGCTTCCGCAGAGAGGGCCCTCGGGGTTGGCGGTGGCATATTCAACGCACCTGAGGCTTTGTCGCTTACCACAAACGCATAAGACGGGTTGGGGGCGGCGACTGGCTCCTCCGAGGTTAGCTCGCCATGCATCGCTGGGATGGCTTCATAATGCATGTGTCCCTCGCAACCAACTGAAGTGAGCCTTTCTAAAGAAATGCATGGATGACTTGCTTCCCCTTCGATGGATGCAGGGAGGGCCCTCGGGGGACATGGCTGCGTCAACAAGGAGGGCCCTCGGGGGACATGGTTGCGTCAGCAGGGAGGGTCCTCGGGGGCCATGGTTGCGTCAGCAGGGAGGG
>LGRX02024230.1:30704-102757 GCA_001247695.2 Cymbomonas tetramitiformis | reverse complement strand
AAGATATCTTCCTGGGATTGGCCGGCCCGGGGCCGTGTCAGGGAGGCCCGGGCCGAAGGCGGGCCGAAGGAAAAGTTGCGGATGGGCCGAGTCGCATTGAGGGGAAAATCGATAAATTTCCAAAATTTTATCGATTTTTGACAAATTGTCATACTTAAAATTAAAATTTTGCGCCTGCGGCGGGCAATTTTGGGTTCGGGCCGAGACGGGCCGAAATGTGGCCGAAGTAAATACCCAATGCGGCCCGAGCCGCCTCCGCGGAAGATATCTACCCTGCACCGCATTGGCGCATTCACGACGTGTTTGCACAGCACCGCCTGAAGCCATACGTTTCCGGCATGGATGAGTTTGCATCTCGAGCACAAGTGCCTGTACCTGACCCGGTAATGGTAGATGGGCAAGCGGAAGCTCACGTGGACAAAATTCTGGCGTATCGTGTACGCATGGTCAAGGGTAAATCAGTGGAGGAATGGAAGGTACGCTGGACGGGCTACTCGGCAGCTCACGACCAGTGGCGCTCCAGAGACAAGATGGACAGAGGCGGGGAGAATCAGCAGCTCAAGGAGTTCGAGGCACGGCGGTTGGGCATGCAGGCGGACATGCTGAAGTCCGTTGAGCATGGCCGACGTCAACGTCAGCAGCGACAGCCCGTTCACCTTGGTGTCACTTTATCCCAACTAATGGAACATCAATGTGACGTCCCAGAAGTGGATTCTCCACCGGAAGACTTCTGTCTGCCGTGGGAGCGGGTGGAAATCTTGGAGAACGGAGAGCTAGTGGTGATCACCGACCTTGAAGAGCGAAAGACCCGGCCAGTGAGAATCTTGGTGTTGTTCAGCGGGACCGGATCGGTGGAAAGAGAGTTTGCAAAGTGCTTTCCGTCTGCCTCGGTGGTTACGCTCGACAACGACCCACGATGGCAACCCGACCATCTCGCATCAATGGAGGACTGGGACCCCACTCAGTACCCACCGGGATTCTTTGATGTCATCTGGGCCAGCCCTCCATGTACCCAGTACAGTCAGGCGCGCACTACGGGAGGACCTCCTGATCTGGAAGGAGCAGACAAGAGTGTGAAATGCACTCTGGATGCTATTGAGTACTTGAAGCCCAAGCACTGGTTTCTTGAAAATCCTGAAGGAAGATACCCGAATGCGCTGCGGTTGCGGTCAGTGGTTCGTGAACTGCCACAGCCTCTTTTTGCACCTACTGTAAGTATGGGGAGCGATATCGTAAACCAACGTGTATCTGGACTAGCTCACCTCCACCAACGCCATTGCTGGAGTGCACCTCGCGGACACCTTGCGCATGCAAATGGGCCACCGGAGGGCACCCTGAAACTGCTCAGCTTGGACCATCGTCTTCACAGCAACCAGGAGCGCGAGATGCTCACGCCGTGTACCCAGTACCGGCTCCGCTGTTGCGTCATCTCTTCCACCATCTTCAGTTCGGGGAGTTTGATACCTGACGACACCGGGAGCGGCATCGGGAGATAGGCCGCTCTTGAGGGGGGAGGAGTACCAAGACCTGACCAAGAATGGCTTTTTTGTGTTGGAGGTCGAGTCGTGTCACTCCCAGCCGCCGATCTGGACTTTTTTGGTAAAATCGACGGTAATTTGACGAAATCCCGGTAATGTACCATGGTAAAACCATCTTACCGTGGTAAATTACCGGGAATTCCTTAAGTATGGGGGGGGTGGTAAGACAATTTGGGGGCAGGTATTACCGGGTAAATTACCGGTAATTACCGAGCCGGTAATTACAAAAAATTACCCACCACCCCAGCGGACAACGGCAGATGCTCCCCCCTCCCCAGGGACAGAAGTAGATATCGCACCCCACAGCGGACAAATTTCCGATTCCTTCCATCCCCCCTCCCACCATAGGACAATAACTGGAACAGCCCTTAGGTGTCGGATATATGATCGATAAAACAAGCAACTCTTTCATGAATCCATCGGTCATTCTGACATGCATGCATGGATGGTGGTATGTATATTTATTTGCGGACGTTTTTGTTATTAGCATTTATATTCTGCGGTCATTGTGCAGGCACATGTGGCTACTATCCAAATTCATGGTCCTATGACAAGGACCACCCCGTACCCTCCCCTACCCGAAATGCATCTGGATCAGAACCCACTTCGATCGCCCTCGTTGTATCTAGCGCGCCAGTCACTACCGAGGTGTTCGAATGGACGGGAGTTGCACTTTCGAAAGATATTTACGACGCTTTATGTGCGCCCTTTCGTGGCCAAGCTCCTGGTAGTGTTCATACATTTGTTCTGAGTTCATTCGAGGACAACGCGATCTACGAGAACCCTGCTCACGGGAGCCCTACTCTCGAAAATAGTGTGAAGACTATAAAGCTGATCTGTAAGTATGATGTAGCTATCAACACCACCGCGTATCAATATCTTTGTAGGTGCTGCCTCAACATGGAATAAATTTAGCGATATCAATATCTGTGTATCACTCAACATGAGTTCATGTCCTCGCAGGTACGAGCATTATAATAGCTTTTGATGCCTGGTGCATCTGTACAAAGCTGATGATGATATCTGGTACATCTGTACATAGCTGATGATGATATCTGGTACATCTATACATCCTAAGATAAAAGCAACTAATGACATTGCAGGTCCCCAGGGAAAATCCAAAGTATAAATATCATGCACGGATCAAGTGCCATGAGCTGAGTATTCAACAATTGAGCGGTGTTATTGAGCGGTAATACTTTGGTAATACCAGGCTCAGTATTACCGGTAAATTACCTGGTAATACCAAGGCCAATATCATTTTACCCGGTTAAATATAAACAGCCTTACGAGGGTCTGATGTAGCCCTTCTCCACCAGTTGCTCGATACGTTCGCGCAGCTGTCGAAGCTCCTCTACGGACATACGGTAGCAAGGGGCGACGAAACGGAGGTTCTCCCTCCTTGTCCGCCTTCAGGGTGACCCTGGCCTCGTCCTCCAGTGGCCGCCGTAGTTTGGAGATGTCGGGGAGGGCGTCACGTAACTCCTCGGAGAACTCCTCAAAGAGTGCTTGAAACTTCGCCCTCCAGTGGGGCGACGCCCTAGCATCCTTCGTGTCCTGCGGAATGTCCTTAGCCGTGCCCCCTCTGTCCGGCGGCTCCAGCTTCGCCGGCTGGGCACTGGCTGTGGGCTGCTCGGGGCGTCGCACCGGGTGAGTCTCCGCCGCGTCGGCCACAGTCTCAACCGAGAGACACGCCGCATCAACAGCCTCAGCATCGGCCGCGATGAGATCCGAGTCGGGATGATCACCGGTCGCAGTGACCGCGTAGGCTGACTCGTGCTCCCCGCCGTCCCTGCGCGCCATCATGAGCCACGCCGGCTGACACGAGGTGTGCAGGTGTCAACCGCAAGCCTCTTCGTCTCTGCGTACAAGAGGTGCTTCCGCAGCTGCACCGCAGTCAAAAAGACCTCGTCGATGAGACCCGCGCAGTCACCGCCGCGCCCACCAGCACTCTTGCCCGGGTTGCAGCCCGCTATGGTCACCAGCTCTTTCCCCCTCCATTCGTCCTCCGTGCGAAGGACACAGAGCCATGCATGACCAGAGTAATCAAGTACAATGGGGGAGAGGCTTCGCAGCCACTTCCCCCCAGCACCACGACCACCTGCTAGCATATCTTCAAACACAGCGCAGAAAAAAGAGCTAAAACTGCAAATTGAGACAGCTATCAGGGGTAGTGAAGGAGTTTCTACGCTCGCCGAAGACAAAATGAGGCGCGATGGACAAGATGAGAAAGTGGTGGGCTGTTTGTCAAGAATGAAAAATGAGTATGTTCACCCTAACATTATGAGCATATCATGTGCGTCAACTTAGTTATTTATTTTTTTTCATTTTTTTAATCTTGCAGAGCAGTTGTCGAAGAAACCTAGCGCAGCACAAGAGGTGAATAATGTGGAGCCAGCACCAAAACGTGCTCGCAAACAAGTCTCTTATGTGGAACAGTCCGAGCCCCCGGAGGCCTCAATGGGAGCTATTCCAGGTCGGGTGAACGTGCAGCAAATAATCAGCCAATGGACGTGGCGCGCTGGTACCGCGGAGAACAACATGCCTGCCATTGGTGTTGTTGGTCTGCTTCAACACCCTTCTGACGTCGGTGACGGGTCCGAGATTTCTTTCACTCGCATGACATCTTATGCGGGTATCGAAAAGCAGAAGAACGTTATAATGTCACAACGCTGGAACTATAACGAGTCCACCATGGTTTTGTGGTGGAAGGGTAAGGAGTACTGGACTGACGAAGAGTATGATTCTATGCTTGCAACCAGATTCTACGGTAAGTCTCCATATTCTGCATAGCGTGTGTGGTTGATATATCGTGTTCACTGTATACGGTTTTGCCAATCGAGCACGAATGTCAGAAGTGTCCTAGGACACCAAACTCAAGTAACGAGGTTACCAGGGTACGAGGACCCGAGTTTGTCATTTTTGGACATACTTTTAATGAGATGAATTTTATGAACTCCACTTTGAAGATTTCATTACGGTTGTCCTTTTGGGATGCACAATTGCCTTAATTCGAATGCTGGCTTTCACGAGTTTCAGGATGACGCGTGAAACCATAAAAAGGAAACCGTTTTTTTTCATCGTTACTAATTCTTCCCGAGGCCTGCACCAAGACTCTTGATGCAGGGCGGTCGGTGGCTAATGCAATTATAGATTACATCATGTTCATTGTTCCAACACACTCGGCTGGCCCATTTCATGGAAGCAACTACTAATGCCGCGGCAAAAACCAGAAAACTAGCTCTTCATCATTTGGGCCCTTCCCGCTTACACGTTCCCACCTTAATAACCATGAACCTAACCTGTGAGCTATCTGTGCGTACTAAACGTAACATCCGCATCTACCTAGCCAGTTGCCCCAAGGGGGCCTAAGGTGGGGAGTATTCCTCCTCGTTAGTGCCGTCCAAGTAAGACTGCACGGCATGGGAGAGGTGGAACAGGGCTGCAAAAAAGTTGGTTTGTTTCTGCTCAAACCCGTAGAAGCATCTTCCCTTCCGAATCGCCGCCACTCCGCAACTACCAGAATCCATGAAGGGATCCATCACCACCTGTCCCAGGGCACTTGTGTACCGTTCCACCAGGTACTCGCACAAAGGAATGGACTTCTGTCCCACTACCAACGTTTCCTTGTTGGCCTCGCAGATCTTGTCCAATGCCACGCACCCCGTAGTGTAGCAGCAATGCTTGAACACTTTCTGCGAGTGAAGGGCCTGAAACGACTTTCCGTAATCAACGAACTCGGACCAGAGCTGACCCGTGTATGTACAAGGCCATGGCTCTGCTCAGAGTAAAGTTGCACTTGCCCTCCTCAATAAGCTAACCTTGGTCAGGTTTGCCTCCAGCAGGTTCTCAGCCACATCCCACTCGTGAAGGGAAAGCGGGCCAAGCACGTTGGCACAGTAGAAGATGGTGAGATGGGTGATGCCCGCTTCCTCCTTCAACTTTTCCTTCTTACACTCCACTTGCTTCTTGTAGTCCAACTTGGGCTTGTTCAAATAGCGTGCCAGTGTGGTATAGAGATGTCCAGAGGCAATAGGCGTATTGCCTTTCACCTGCTCCGTCATGCGGTTCCCATCAAGCTTAACAAATCAAGGCATGTTTTTATATACCTACGCCAATCATCACAAAAACGTTTCTTCGACTAAGTAAACAAATATTCACATTTAAATAGAGCAAAAGAAAATGTGACCATCTTACCTTCAACTTTGTTTTCATAGCTTCTTGATTGATTGCATTCGATGCCGTGATGTCACCCATCGCGAACATGATTGTGTCTCCATCAGCTTTTCCCAGATCCCGTTTCTTGTTCTCCTCCTCCAGATCCTTGTTCGCATCAAACATCACACTCACCGCGCGCATGCCTGCTCCCCAGTCAACCTTCGTGTTGTACGATGTCTCCTTTTCATCTCCCCACGGCACATCCGTGATGATGGCGGCAACTCCAACACCCTCCATCAGAGTGGCGTGCAAGGTGGCGCCAACCTCTTCGTACGTTCCAAGGATCAACGTCAGCATGGGGACACCTGTTTAAGTCCCGTGTCCAGTTTTCAACAGGGCTTATAATTGAAAGATTACATCATTAAACCATTAGGCTACACGGAATGCAACTTACCTCCGTCCACCAATCATTACTTTCGACGTAAGAACAACGGGGTCTTGCACAGCGCCCGCCAGCTTGTGCTTCCTCAAACATAAATACACTTTCTTCTCAGGTTCCCCCGGTTTCCCGCGCTTCTTCCTTTGGCCAGCATGTTCCTTCACGATGTCAGTTGTCGATTTGGACTAGGACGTGCACGAAATAGTTCTGCTCGTATTCGAGGGACGACCACCTCAACGAAATGAAAGACATAATTTCCACGGAGCACCCCCACTCAATCTCATGGCCATTTCGGAACACTCCTCCATTGGGTTGCAGCACGTCTTGGTCTTTAGCCGTTGCCAAATCTAGCGGCTGGCCAGGCTCCTCTTCTTCCATAAGATCTTCCCGGATGCAATGCTTTCCCGCCGCTTCGTTTCTTTGGCCAATAATTTCCGTGCCGCTTTCTCCGCCTCCAGCTCTTGCAACTTCTCCTCCTTCTTCCTAGCAAGCTTTTCCGCCGCCTCCTTGTCTTTGGCTTCGGCATCTTCAAGTTCAGCTCCCATTGTATCCATTGCCTCTCTGTGACACGAGCACTACTTCAATCAGACTGTCCGCGTCACGGGTACTTCAAGAATTGTGGGCAGGAGACTTACTTTTCTTCGAGGAAAGCTGGGTCTCTCTTGGCCTTCTCTGTTAGTGTCTTCTCCCTCTCGTCGAACTCCTCAACGAGCTTTCGCTTCTCTTGCCTCTTGAGACGGGCATCTCGCTCCTCATCTTCTTCATCAGTGAGGTTGAAATCGTCTTCATGAAGTTCGTCCTCTTTTTCTTCCCCTTCTTCCCCTTCTTCTTCATCTTCACCTTCAACATCATCCCCTTGGGAAAGCTCGCCATCTCCTCCTTCGGAAGTGCCCGCTGATCGCTCCTCGGTTCTCTCTTTCCAACGATAGAAGTCAATGTGCTTCTTAACGGCCTTCTTCACAAAGATGCCCTCCTTCCCGACCAGGCGTCCGGCATTTGGAGCTGAAGGTGCTTTCACCCCATCGCATCCGGGTTTTTTCGACCCGCATAGTCTACGTAGATTTTCGGGTTTTAGACAGCTGCTGTAAATATGCTAACTATCACTCCGGGTTATGTAAATTTACAACAGAATATAGCTTATGTAAATTTGCCACATTCAAGATACAAACGGTATGTATACGGGAAATAATTATGCACCCTCCGCATATTTTCAAGAAATATGCACCCTCCGCACATTTTCGAGAAATATGCACCCTCCGCAATCATGCACACTATCACTCCAGGTTCCGTAAGTATGCAGCATATCACATATCGTGTAAGTATGCTGCATATTTGTGGATCCGACATACCTGCGAAAATTAACATATTCCGAAGGTATGCCGCATATATGCAGGTCCAACATATCTACAGGTATTAGGCATCGCGCACATATATGTAATATACTTATATTATATATGTACCACTCGTGTGCTTCCCATATACAAGGATGCGGACAAATGCATCTACAACTGAGTGCTACTGTCTCGACAAAACAGTAACATTCAGCAGTAGATATATTGCACGGCTGAGTGCTACTGTCTCGATGCGTGGCCCCAACAGGTTATGCCGAAATTCCGCGGCAAGATCGAAACATGCTCGGATATGATCGAAGCGCGTCGCCAAACAGTATTCAAATGCTCGGAAAGATTGAAAGGCAAGAGACACGGTATTAAAAGATAATCAAATCTTACATATTTAAGATTCTATTACAGTCTATATTACGGTCATATCACTATTACAGTCTATCACTGTTACTATCACATATACAAACAAGGTCACAGGCACGTCTAACCTAAATTTGCTAAAGCAACTCTGAATCTTGGCTCTCCTTTGCTCAGAAAACGTGAAACTTGCACATGCGAAAAAGGCAACTGCACTCAGCATACGGAAGTCACATTTCACAAAATTCACCTTCGGCGCACTGCGCCGAAGGTGGTGATGTCGAAACATCACGATGAAAAAGGAATTGTACAAACCTGGCAAAACGCTATGAGCATGGGGACTTTTAAGAAGAAAACAAAACTCACCTGTGTCGTTCCACGTTCGATAATTGCTTCCGCAGGGAGACCTCTGACGTGTCTAAGCCTGCACACGTGAGAAACGCTGAAATTAGTCAGTGAGTCGCAAAAAATAAACAGCGAGGATAGTGTGATCGGACTAGCTAATGCGAGAGATTTCTGTCCAAGGAAGGAGACGCACCCGCAAAAAGAAGAGCACCCGCCTTACCAACTTCAAAATTGGAGCCGCGCGCCCAAACTACTTTCTCGCGAGTTCCAGCGAACCCAACCTGTAACATACACAAGTCGTATGAGCGTGTTCTAAAATTTCAAAAAAGTATCCGAAAAAGCACGCAGCACGAAAACGAAAAGAAGACTGACGGCTGACAAGACCCGCTGCTGGGCGCACGTTCGTCAGCCGGCAGTCTCCTTTAACTCAACGGCAATCCAAAATTGTTATGAGCATTCGAACTCTTTCTCTTGAATTCTGGTGCGCGAGTCAACTCGTCATCCGTCAGTCTGTCAGCGACGCGACGGAGCGGAGCGGAGCGGAGCTACAAGTACGCGTCGCGTCGCGTCGCGTCGCGTCGCGTCGCGTCGCGTCGCGTCGCGTCGTGGCAAGTTATGTCATGTCGTGTCATGTCATGTCATCACATTTTCATGTCGATGTCGCTGTCATACCGCGCGGCGCTAGCGCTATGAAGACCATCTGAACCGCAAAGCACTGCCCCTCAGCCTTAAGTGTTAAGAGCACTGTGTTTTAGGCCCTAAAAGCGCCCACTTTCCACAATCCACTATAAACCATCATTACACACCGCGCAGTATGAACACAATTTATGCTGATGGTTCGCGCCATCGAGCTGATAAAGGCCGCAAACACTTCGCCGGTCAAGGGTGGCCCGGGTACACGTAACGACACATTTTTAGAAGTCTCAAGCGATTTTATTTGACCCAATTCGAGATTTCTCAAAACTAAAACTCGTGGGGTAAGATAATTTCGTTACACCATCAAATTCTGCCGAAAAGAAAATGCACTGCAAAAATATTCCGGAAATTAGAAATATTCCGACGAGTCGTCACGCGAATCGTGTGATAGTGGAGATGGGAAATATTCCGGAAATAAAACATATTCCGGAGTCACGTGAATGTGATAGTGGAGATGGGAAATATTTTGGAGGAGATGCCAAATCTTCGGGAGTCACGCGAATGTCACGGAGAGGAGAGTAATTCCGGAGATGAGAACTTTTCCGCCGGAGTCACGCGAATGTCACGGTGAGGAGAGTCATTCCGGAAACGATGAGAAATATTCCGGAGATGAGAAATATTCCGGAGTCACGCGAATGTGATAGTGGAGATGGGAAATATTTTGGAGGAGATGCCAAATATTCCGGAGTCACGTGAATGTGATAGTCGTGGAGATGGGAAATATTTTGGACGAGATGAGAAATATTCCGGAGTCACGCGAATTTCACGGAGAGGAGAGTCATTCCGGAGATGAGAATTTTTCCGGAGGAGAGAACAATTCCGGAGTCAAACGAATGTGATAGTGGAGATGGGAAATATTCCGGAGATGGGAGAAATATTCCGGAGGCACGCGAACGATAGCACGGAGAGGAGAGTCATTCCGGTGATGAGAAATTTTCCGGAGGAGAAAACTTTTCCGGAGTCGCGCGAATGTGATAGTGGAGATGGGAAATATTCACGAGATGCCAAATATTCCGGAGGCACGCGAATGCCACGGAGAGGAGAGCCATTCCGGAGATGAGAAATATTGGCATAGAGGATGAGGCCGAGGAGCCACCGCCACCAACACTATATTAACCTTTTCGTCTATCAAATACCTACTCAACACACTGAATTTTGGCCCGAAAGGATAAGTATGTAACAAGTTAGGGAAATGCATTGTTTCCGCTAATCGTGCGTAGCCTCAAACACAGTGTCGTAGTTTTCGATATATTACGCCTATCGTGCTAATAAACGATATAGCGAAATTTTTGTCTATGCAAAACCTATTCAGCACACTAAATTTCAGCCCGAAAGGATAAGTATGTAAAACGTTAAGAATGCATTGTCTTCGTCGCGCAAACGAACTGTGTAAGCGGTTTAATATTGTCCTCATTTGTGGAATATTACACCTATGCTAACAAACGATATACCGAAATTTTTGTCTATGCAAAACCTATTCAGCACACTAAATTTTAGCCCGAAAGGATAAGTATGTAAAAGGTTAGAAAAATACGTCGTCTCTGTACAAAACTGTGTAAGCGGTTTAATATTGTCCTCATTTGTGGAATATTACACCTATGCTAACAAACGACATACCGAAATTTTTGTTTTTACAAGACCTATTCAGCACATTAAATTTTAGCCCGAAAGGATAAGTATGTAAAAAGTTAGAAAAAATACATCGTCTCTGTACAGGATGCACGATGACCTTCCGTCGCAAAACCACAGATGAGGGCACCTTAGAGCATATGCTCAGAGCTAGGTTGAGTTCTGATTAGTTCTGACTCAAAGACACGCACACGTATTATTTTGATAATTTCTTTTGCTTGAACTGTCTGTTGTGCCTGCTTATTTGCTTCGGTTGACTTGTTGTAATACCCTGCTTGAACTTCTTAACTGCTTGTACCGTTTTGTTTGAACTTCTTAACAATGGCACCCTGCTCCTAGTGTCGAAAAGTGCATATTTCCGAGCGAGCCGCTCGGATATTTCCAAAGCATGCCCGCCGCAGGCGAATTTTTTGAAAAAAAGGAATATTCTTTTTCCAAAACCCCATTTTTCTTTAGTAGATAATTATGAAAGAGGATTCATGTGAGAATATTCTATACACATTCATATGATGACATTCATGTGCATAAAATTCATGTTATGACATCACAAATAAGGGATACACATTGATGTCACTATTAATCATCCCATTCACACATTTGAGCCAACATCTTTGAAACCAATAGTACAATTTACTTGAAAATCATTATACTCAAATGTAAAATTATTACTCCATGAAAGAAAATTTGCTATCATCTTTCATCAAACGATCGACGACTGCAGAGACTGTATGTAATTTGGCACGAGAGTCGGTCGATGTGAAGTGCCACTTCTTGTGGTCAAAATGATGGTCTAAGGCAGCCTTCACAAAATCATTACACTTATGTGGTGCTGGAGCATTCCAATGCACAAATGCCTCCATCACTATAGCCGCCTGAGAAAGATGCCTCTGAGGAGCGGCATGTGTCGCGACACAAGATCCCATACTTTCGTTTACTACGTATGGCTTCGCACTCCGTCCGTACGATACTGTCGTCAACCGTCGATCGATCGCGAGACTAGACAATTAGTGAATCTAAATGCCGATCGGCGAGTGTCTGAACTGAAGTGCTACGATACCCATCGTCGGATCAGAAATTTCCATACCCTCGGTCCTTTGCTTCGAGCAAGCTGGAGCATTGACCCCTTCAAGGCCAGATTTCCAAACCTTGCTTGGAGCAAGCCGGGGCACTGGCCCCTTCGAGGCCAGATTTCCAAACCGAAAGCGGCCCTACGGGCCTAAAAACCGGCCCTACGGGCCTGAAAACCGGCCCTACGGGCCTGAAAATCAGCCCTACGGGCCTGAAAACGGCCCTCCGGGCCGAAAATTGGGCCCGCGCGTAAATTTCCAAACCGCTCTAGGATTTCCAAACATTCCTGGAGCGAGCCTGGCTCGCTCCTGCAAGCATTTTTCGACACTAGGACCCTGCTTGAACTGCTTTTAGCAGTAATAACCTGCTAGAACTGTTTTTAGCAGTAATAACCGGTTTGAAACAGGTTATACAATAGGTTTGCGATGTTAACAATTAGGTACACAATGTGTTATCTGTTTCATATAACACTAATCGAATAGGTTTCACAGCTCTAATAACCACAAAACAATTACTTAGAAACTTTTTGCAACACTAATCGAATCGATTTCAACTGCTCACAATTGGGTACACATTCGGTTATCAGCTTTTGATAATACTAATCGAATCAGTTTAGATACATGACAATTAGTTTACAGCCTGTTATAAAAATGTCACAATTAGTTTGTAAGAGGTTACGATTTTCAAACCGATTCCGACCCTTGCCCCGGTCTGCCCCCAGTCTGCCTTCAGTTTGCCCCCGGTATACAGCACAAGCCCCCCAGCATTACCCCAGTCTGCCCCCTCCCCCCCCCCAGTCTGCCCCCAGTCTGCCCCAGTTTGCCCCCAGCACACAACATGCCCCCCAGCATGCCCCGGTCTGCCCCAGTGTGCCCCCAGTCTGCTCCCATCATCCTGCATGCCCCTAGTCACTGCCCTCCGGTCTGCCCCCAGTCTTCCCCCAGTCTGCCCCCATCATCAGTATGCCCCAGTCTGGCCCAGTGTGCTCCCAGTCTGCCCATAGTAGAGCATGCCCCCAGCATGCCCCCAGTCTGCCCCAGTCTGCCCCCATCATCGGCATGTCCCCTAGTCTGGCCCCGGTCTGCCCCCAGTCTGCCCCCCATCATCCCGGCATGCCCCCAGTCACCACCGGTCTGCCCCCAGGCTGCCCCAGGCTGCCCCAGCATACAGCAAGCCCCCAGGCCCCCAGTCTGCCCCAGTTTGCCCCCAGCATAAAGCATGCCCCCAGTGCCCCGTCTACCCCATCATCCGGCATGTCCCCTAGTCTGCCAGTCTGCCCCCAGCATACAGCATGCCCCCCACAGCGTCTGGGGCTTTTGCCTCGGCGGGATTACCCCATTCTTCAATGACCATGCTACCACTGACATATTTTTGTGATATGTTGCAGGACATGAACGCGAGTGCAAAGTTTCTTTTGTGGTCCTCTAAACTCTTTAGTGTTTACCGCGTTCTTCTGATTTTTATGATCTTTGTGAGACACACCCAGAACGCATATGTTCATGAGAAGTTTCATGATCGTGTTCTTCTTCACAACTAACAAGTCGATCCGTGTTACGCAGGTACGAATAGAGCACCGAATCAGATTTCGATGCTACACTCTCCTCACCTTCGTTTGCAATACATGAACAAAATGAAACTTCCGTTTGCAGTCCTCCATAGTTTTTACGGTTTGCCGTGTTCCTTTTTTACAAATCTTTTGCGAGTCACACCCGAAACGCATATGTTGTTGGGAAGTATATCAACTTGCTCTTCTCAACTAACGAATAAATCCGTGTTACGCAGGTATGGAAGGCGATCCGTAGCAAAATTTGACGCTACACTCAACTTATTTTCGTATGTTGCATGAAATCGGAAATCCCTTAAAACGGATCTTGTAATATCTCAGCTTTCAATGAAATGACAACTAGACAATAGTTTTCTAGAGGTCGGTAAATAACTAGCTAAATTAAAGGGAATTGATTCCTGTGTAAGTGCGAAGAACACGAACACGTATGCGTCAAATAAAACTGAATAGTTTCCGGCAAACATCCTGCTTAGACACAATCATCTTGTTTTGCTGAGTGAATATGAAAAAAATGGTAAAATCATTCCTTGTCAATAGAATAACAATCGCATGCTTAAAATATTTTATAGACGGTTATGAAATTGTTTGCCGGGAATTTCTCGGAATTTTTGGGCGCTTGCAGAACGGCCATGCCGAAATTTTCATAATTAAGTAATAACTACAAATTTTAATGACATTTTCGGATTTTGATTTACCTTTTACCATATGTCTGTTAAAAATAATTCACATGTGTAAGAATTAATATAAAAAGCAATAAAGTAGAAAAGAAAGGGCATATGTGCATGTATTTGTGAATGCGTGTGAAACTATGTACAGGTACTGCACGCCATTGCAAAATGCTAAGGCATGCTGGCGCGATTTCGTCAGGGCTACACAGGTGAAAATAAGGCTGCAGACAGCCTATGGGCGTTTATGCAAGCATGCACACAAAAACTTGCAGGGAACCTCACGTGGAATATATGCCACCTGAATAACTGGACCAATAACATTTAATGGAAGATTAAATATAAAAAGTCAACCACACCATCCCCTTTTCACGGCTGTTCTTCAATTGTAAACCAATGCATCTCACGTCGTCATAAACGCGTATCAATATCTGTTGTATCGATGAAGTCATCTGTCCCAGTTGTGACCCACGGCTCAGCAACCATCACCGTAGCTGGAATTTGGAAAGTTGCATTGATCACACACAAGCAATGATTTGGCATTAGCCGACACAGTATACGGGGAAAACTTATATATGTGATAAGTTCACAGGTAGTTTCCCACAAGAAGGCATCCAAAGGTGCACTGGTAAGACCACAAAAGGCGCCCTCCACCACTAACAACAGGCAAGATCCTCGCTGACCCAGAGCCCGCAAAGTTTCCTATCACTCATTCCAGGGAAGAGCCTGCTGACCAAGAGCATTGCAACAGTAAATTTAGACACCTTTTGGCCACAAAATCTGCTACATGATGACTTGTAAATGTTAAACACAGCAGAATGCCTCACGTGCGCGTGCCAATGTTCTGTGAGGCAATAGGCATGCAGAATGATGCAAATACGGACACCTATTATCGGGTTGCACGCACCGCCGACTTGCATATCCCACACAGCGAGATCCATGGCTGGCTTCGTCATTGGAGGGGAAAGCGTTCTCCAACCAATAAGATTCAGATCATGGGAATCCGAGATCCCTCGTATAGAGCTTTTTCCTGCTATGTGTGCCTCATCTTCCTCTCCAGCTTCAGGCAACAACAGGGGGCCAGGGCCAGAGCTGCAAATCTGGCCATTATTTTGGTCTTCATCACCTCCGAGGAAGTAGCTGTTCGTGAAAGTCACCGATCCCAGCTCATTATGGTTCTTATCATTCAGCACTTGGGCGTTCCCGTAATGTGCGCCAACAGCGGTAGTATCCACTGTCTCATCCCCCACCTCCTTTGCTCCTCCAATAATAAACTCCTTAGTTTCACAGTCCTGTGGCAAGTTGTGAGGATCCCGCTTCTGGTCTTCCATGGGCGCCTGAGTGTCAGTGGCTACATGTGCCCGTGACTTTGCTGAGCTGTATCCAGGAATGAAGGAATACGCACAAATGTAAATAAGCGCCATCAACTTTTCCTTAACGAAGTTGAATGCCGGAGAAAATACTGGGCCCACAAGAGTGAGGGTGTACCCCATGACTCCCACCTGCGACCGTCACAAGACATACACCCCCTCCGTCATCTTCCAGACATACACCCCCTCCGTCATCTTCCAGACATACACCCCCTCCGTCATCTTCCAATCAAACACCCCATCCGTCATCTTCCAGGCATACACCCCCTCCGTCATCTTCCAATCAAACACCCTCCGTCATCTTCCAGACAAACACCCCTCCGTCATCTTCCAGACAAACACCCCTCCGTCATCTTCCAGACATACACCCCCTCCGTCATCTTCCAGGGCCCCACGCCACAGATGGAAGGAGGTTCCAGAGATGGCGTGATCTGCTCCTCACAATGCCAATACACTATGCTTGCACCTGCATGACCACCAGGGTGACGCCGGCGACTTCGTCAAATGAAGAATCCATGTAGACCCAGATGAAGATCTGCTGCAGCATAAACTGGTTGATTAATATCGTCAGCTGCAGCTGGTTCATGCTGTCATTCTGCGGCGCGCACCCTTAGCCCACTCCCTCTGCTCAGCTCTGCTCCCACTGTTCTGGGCGCATCCCGCTTTCCAGGCTCCTGGTGAGCGCTCAATATCTGCTCTAAGCAGATCTTGCCCGCGATGCTCGAGGCTGGAATCAAAGCCTTTTGAGACTCAAAATCGAGATGAATCCTGAGGATGCCCTCCGTGGCTCTGCAGTCGGAGGCCACATGCCGGGCGGCAGGCGGCATCCATTACCTTAAAGGGACTATAGCTGAGGTGCAGCGTGATGGCCACAAAGGAGAGCAAGGCGGCGTAGATGAGGCTTGCGACCTCATCGAAGACCAGCTGTACGATGACCACTACGCCCGTCTGGAGCACGCGGCGCGTCACCTCCCAGCATTGCCAAAAGTAGAACCTACACCAAAAGTAGAACCGGCCAACTGCGTCTCTGTATGGGCAGTAAACATTCGGGGCAATCATGGAGCGGGTGAGATCTTCAAGTCGAAGGGATGATATTGACAACATGAAGATGTTGTTGACGGGGGGACCGGCGAAGGGTCGAAAAATTGCGATGGATGTATCTCCTGATAAAGAAGTGTCTTCTTCTGTCGCTTTCAGCCCAAGCAATGAGCAGCTATGGGACCACTTGGGCTGAAGGTGTGCAGCACCAGCCATTCTCCATGTAGGGATGCACCACCAAGAAGCAGAGCTCAGCGACATGGGATGGAGGGCAGTCAGCTTCCAAGGTGATTGGGCCATACTTGTCCTCATAGGGCACGAAGAACTGCCCAAGCATCTTGCTCGAGTTCACTCTGTCGAGCAGAGTCACCGGCACCAGCTTGATATTGCCTGCGCCGTCCAACAGTCCAAGGAACCGACCCGCCATATCTGAGGCAGGGGCGTGATGACAAGAAACACTTGTGCTAGCTTGTCATGTTGCCCGTGTCACCGCCGTTTCGAGTTTGTCTCTTATGCGTGGCATTACACACCTTGTGATCAAGGCTGCCGTTCGGTGACACGTAAGAACGCAAACACGGTCTCTTCGGCGAGGCCCAACAGCAGTGGCCAATGGGATCACGTAATTGGTAGCCGACTACTGACGTGCAAATGCAGGGTGCCCTCAGGTGTACAAACATCGACGCGCATGGGCCAGCACTAGGGTGAGGTGCAGTAAGACGGAGGGAGGCGCGGGCACCGTGATTCCCCGGGTCCTCCTTGAAGTGCAGTGTAACCCGCAGGCGCTCCATCTTTGGCGTGTTCAGCTCAATGACCGTGTTCTTTGCCTTCTTATTCTTCACTGCTTCAGAGGAAAAGAATTGGTCCACAATATTACTACTGGAATCACGCGACTTCCTCCATTTCTTCAGCACCTTAACCATCTGCACCTCAGGGCCGACTCCGCGCGATCAGCACTTGGGAGAACGGGGCAAACGGGGGTCAGCGCCGTGCGCGGGTAACCCCACTCAAGAGCTGCCCGGTTAGGGATCTGATGGGGGCGCAAAAAGGATGAGAAGATGGAAGAATCGTGGGATCAGGGATGGGGAAGTGGGAGGGATGGTGGTGCGGATTGGGGTGGGCGGGGGTTCTCAAGGAATGTGGACTGATGACGGGCTGGATGATGGACGCATACCAGAGACGGACAGAGGAAACCACGGGCCGCCGAAAGCTGCGCCCATCTGGATCGAGGCGGCCGAAGCGCTCGAGGCTGACGAATGCCGGCGCGAGAATAGCTCAGAATGGAGAGTCGCCAAAGTAGACAGGGCGATGCAAGGGGCGCCTGGGGCAAAAATGGGGGGGCGCTGCGGAACGAGGCTCCGGCCGGGCTGTTGCCCTGTAGCACGTTAAGTGCAGGCACCTTGGACCTCGACACGTTGTCGTCCTCGAGTTCAACAAAGGTGGAGGTGTGGAGGTATACGTCCACCTCCGGTCGGGCATGCCCGTCCACCTCCGTGAACACGAAGTTGTGCGCAGAGCCTCGGAAGATTGCAGTCCAAAACGATTTGAACTGAAATCCCTCGTTGTCGATCTTCAGCTTCCACAGGCCATCCTCAATGAAGTCCGAGTGGGTGCGGCAATCCGCCGTAGACATGCGTGCCTGGTCAACACAGACCCCACTCAACTGGCCACAATATTTCAGGACCTTGCGTCCTTGTCGTCCGATCAGACGTGAGGATTGGGATCTGCATTGCATCCTAGATCCACTTTCTAGTACGCATCCCTGACAACCCCTAGTGGCAGGCACTTCCCTTCTTCCCCCCCTTTGGACTAGCACTACCTACCAGCCCCTAGTGGCCCGCAATTACACACAGCTTGTTCAAGTGGAACTATTTGTGAAAACTCCATTGGCCAGCAAAATATGGTGAGACGTGAGAGGAGGCGCAGGTCTGTACCTCCCGCAAGGTGGCCTTGGGAGGAGGTCTTTACCACGCACAGTGCTAAACTGAGAGGTGGCCTGACCTCCCCGTAGCGTAGGCCTAAAAGAAGGTCTACACCTTCCGCAGTATGGACCTGAGAGGGGGTGTGTACACTCCTCAGCATGCGTCTGAGAGGGGGCCTGTGCCTCCCTTAGCCCGGGCCTGAAAGGTGGCCAGCATCTCCTGCCGGGTGGGCCTGATTGGGGGGCCTGCACCTTCACGTATTTGCGGCGATCGCGCATAGTGATGTACACCAGTAATGGAAAGCCGATGACGAAGGTGATCAATGTCAGGAAGGCAATCGTCGCCGCGTACCACCACTTCTCTGTTAAACAAAATCGCTGTGGATCCATCTTCAAGAACCTGACAGCCTCCAGTTGAGGGTCATCATACTGGATCGCCTGTGCCACCCAACAGTTCCGGTATCATCAACGGCTCCCGGGCGTCCTTAGCGCCATCCTCGTCTTTTCCTGAACTACAACAGCGCCATGCATTCACCATTTGGTCGATTCTAGGCCGAGCCGTGCTACAAAGGCGGCAGCGACACCCACCTTGCAGTTGAACACTTGAAGCATCGTGGTGGAGACGGTTGGGTGGATATAAGTTATAACGAAGAGTCCAACGCCTCCGGCGGAGGCAATCAGGGTATAGAACTGGAGAGCGAGATGGGTGTGCTCTCGTCCGTCTGCCTCAGAGCTTTGGTTGAGCTGCCTCGCCTTTCTCCAGGACCTAATATACATTATTGCTACCACTGTGAGGAAGAGGAGCAATATCAGCCTGCATCCACGCCCAACCAGCCCAGCACACATAAACTGACCTTCGGCAAATTGAGACAGAAATCCCCAAACCTGAAAGTGAGATGCACAAGTTGAGACTGAGATCCCGCAAACTGAAACTGAGATAGGTAATTTGAGACTGAGATGCACAAATTGAACCAGTCGACTTCTGGAGGCAATTGGTGAAGGGTAGAGAAGTCGAGGTAGATGGAGGGCGGGCTCAAGCACCATGGCATGGCGACATTCTGGTAGAAGGTGACGAGGAACCCCTGGCCGGACAGTGCGACCTGCAGATAGTGGGCCACGCATTTGCTGTTCACCAGCGACTGCATATCCAACACTAGGAACATTCCAAAGAAATTGATGAACGTCATGAAGGCACCCGGGATAAGCTCCTCCCCGTAGACCGAGGTGAGCTGACTCAGCACCTGAGTGGCAGCGCCCCCAGTCCACCATGCCGGAGTGAAAACCAGCCCCCGCCCCGCCTGCGCACAGCTCTATTCTGCGGCTCTGTAGCACCGGTGGCGGCAGGCACATCCCTGATGTACTGCGCTGCGCTACACAGGTCCACACCGTGTCTGCCCACTTTTACGCCAGTGGTTCAACAGCCAAGGTTCCAGGAAGAATACGGCGGCATCCAGGCTCCTAGCCCTCTAGCGCCACTACGCAAGAGCCTCCATAGCCGAGGACGTCAACCTAATGCGGTAAAGGGAGGGCGAATGTTCTCACCCAAAGGCAGCACAGGCAAACACAACATGCGCCATTTGGCTCTAATCAACGTATACGAATCGCTCACCCAAACCTACAATTCCCAGTAAACAGTACAACCGCGTTCACCCGCCAAAAAGGAACCACTGCCTATCATCTCCTGCAACCACTGACCAAGGCGGCCTCGTTCACCCGCCAAACAGGACACACTGCCTGTCATCTCCTGCAACCACTGACCAACGCGGCCTCGTTCACCCGCCAAACAGGACACACTGCCTGTCATCTTCTGAAACCACTGGCCAACGGCCTCGTTCACCCGCCAAACAGGACACACTGCCTGTCATCTCCTGCAACCACTGACCAACGCGGCCGCGTTCACCCGCCAAACAGGACACACTGCCTGTCATCTCCTGCAACTACTGACCAACGTGGTCTCGTTCACCCGCCAAACAGGACACACTTTCCAGTTATTATTTGGAAAAGAATAACTGCGGTTATTGTAGAAGCAACGCGCGCGACACCTGGTCTGGACGGGGTCCTGGTCGCGACACCTGGTCGCCAGACCCGTCCCAAGGGGGATGCCACACTGAGTTTATGGCATCGAGACGGGGCCCGTCCCAGGGGAGATGACACACGGAGTCTGTGGCATCGGGACGGGGGAGGGGTACGTAGTCGTGAGAGACACGTGTAGTCGCACAGCGAAAGGAGTCCGATGACAGCGCATCGGCCGTCTGGGTTTGGCATTGGCAATTCTGTTAACCCCTATGGAGCGATTTGTACCGCATACGGTACAACCACTTCAAACTCTCAGCTTGCATTTATTTCTCAGCCCGATAGCACTTGGCGGAATCGGACATACAAGCTTCGCACACCCGTTGCAATAGGTATATCTAATACTCAACAATTTATTCTACACATATACTTAGTATATATATATCTCACCCAAGGGCAATTTCGTTGTAGTAAATCCCAAAAGTTGCTTATTTCTAGGCATGGAATTTGGGTCAAAAGTATCTTAAAGTGTGCGAAATCGCGGTGAAGATGCCATTCATCAACAAGGATTTGTTGGTTCAGTGACCACTATCATATAAAATGACCATGTCCCTCATATGGGCAATATTCACTTTCCCAACAGTTGATTTCCCCCGAAAATACACAATATATGGCCTTACGTATGGAAAACATTTGACAAATGATGTTTTTTCGTTGTTTTTTTGGTGTTGTTTCACCTTATTGCTTGAATACTTCGATGTATTGGTGCGTTTAACTACAGCCACCATTACCAATTTCAAGGCATTAGTAAAGGCAGTTGTTTTATGGTCGAGGGGCAACCTAATACTCGAATAAGCGGTTGTGAGAACTGATTTTTGACACTTTTGATTCCTGGAAAACGTGTTTTTTGGCTTGTATACCACCCATATATCGTTGTATATATCATGCGATCATGTATTTTATAGATCAAAATCACTTTATAGGTGTTAGAATAGGAGTTATGGAACATGTAACGAATCACCCACACTTACCAAGATACCATATATATATATATATACCGTGAAAACGACACATTTGTGAAACTGGTGCTTTTGGCAAAAAATTCCACCCGCTCCATAGGGGTTAAGAATTGCCGTAGGGAATGCCAAACAATTTTTCGGAACCTCAGCCTCAGGAGCAACGCTCCATCCCAATTCTCCTTTCTTTTTCGCAAAATGTTTCGCGAGGAAATTTTCGCGTTTGAGATTCTGAAAACTTTCTCGTTTTACATGTCTGACGGTTCGCGTGCTGCGACGGCTTCAGTGAGGGCGGTGTTACGTGGCAACGGGTTGGCGGAGCCTCGGAGCAAAGAGGCAGCCGTTCAGACGGAGATCTCGGCTGTGCACGCGGACTTGTTGACGCGCGGACAGGTGGACAAGCGGAACAGGAACCACCCAGCTTTCGTTCCTTGTAATTGTTGCGTAACGTGCCAGCTTTGGCTGCCGAGGGATCCGCCGGAGGGGTTCGTGTACCCGGAGCTGAAGCTGCAACACTACAACGGCTGCAGGTGTGGGGTTCCACCGGAGGTTCTAGTGGCATTTTTGTGGGTTCCCTCTGAGGTTTGCAGGGAGCAGCGGGAGTTTTGCCAGGCGAAGTGGAGGCTGTGGGACCCGATTCCGGTGACCACGCAGAGGCTACGCAAGGACGGATGGCACTTCCGCGTTTTTGATCTTTGCGGGGAGTGCGCGGGGGAACTTTGGACGGAGCAGTCGGAGGCAGTTTGGTTCCCGATCGGGCGAGGAGGACACTTCCAGCCGAGAAATGCCATCTTTGGGTGGAGAGCGCGGAGAGGGGGGACCCAGTCGGCGCCTGTCCTCCCTGTAAGCCCGCCAAGGGCTGGATCAATGCAAGTGGGCGGCGATGTGGGGGTCGAGTCCGGCGGTGAAGGCGGTGGGGAGGCTGATGGATCTGGCACAACCGTCGAGGCCGACCACGAAGCCGCTGATGCGGGCGGAGAGGCACGACATGATGCTGGAATTCGAGAGGCTGCGGGACGCTTTGGAGGTGTTGCCGGAGGATCTGGAGGACCTGACCGACGATCTGGTGGAAACGGGGGTTCTGGCGCGGAGGCTGGGAGGCGGAGTGAAGCCGAGCGACGAGTGGTCCCTGGGGGAGGGTCGCTGGGAGGAGCAGAGGACCATGGCGATGAGGCACCGACGCAGGGTGCTGGCTTGGGCAATGGGAGCCGTAGACCTTCAGCGCGACATTCCGGGGGGATCGCCGGTGGGGAGCCTGCGCGGAGGGTCAAGCGGAGGGTCTCGCGGGGACGGGGGGATCACGGCGGCGCAGATCGAGCGGATCGTGGCAAAGGCGATGGAGGCATCTCTGCGGGGCCGCGAGGGCGCTGGCGGGACTGATCCGCCCGCAGGCGGGGGCAAGCCTGCGACCTCCCTGCGGGAGGTTGCGAAGGGCTCCGTTGGCAAGCAGCAGAAGTGGGCCTGGTCGGAGTGTGAGAAGGTGATCACGGAGATCAGGGTGGCCGCGGCAAGGCAGGCAACAGATCTGGCCAGGGTGAAGCATCGGTTCGGCAGGAACCCGGCGATGCAGGTGGAGGCGTACGTGTTTGAGGAGGTGGTGGACCGCTGCACGGAGTGCGAGAGGTGGGCGTGCGGCCTGGAGGATCTCCCGGAGTCGGAGGGGGTCCGGGTCCGGCATCTTGGGCCGTACATCGAGCTGGCGGTGCAAAGGGTGGCGGTGATGCAGAAGGTGCTGGAGGGGCGGCCGGGGGTGGAGCCCGTGGAATTCGGCGCGGCTTGGCTGCGGCAGGCGGCGTGAGCAGGCAAGAAGCGGAAGTCCAAGAAGAAGGTGAAGTCCCTTAAGGTCGGGGACAGCGAGGACGAGGAGGGGGAGTGGAAGGCGGCCAAGGAGCGCTTCGCCCACCTTTGCACCGCCATGGAGGAGGAGCTACAGCGGGCTTTGGACGGCACGCTCTCCTTGAAGGACATCGTCCGGCCGCCAGGTGAGCGAGAGTTCTCCTCCTCTGCCGCAGTTTGCCCGGCAGGTGGCCTGCTGAAGGAACTGGACATGCGGATCCGGCGCCCCAAGGACGAGTTCGACGAGAGCACCGCGGGGTGGAGGCTGGACCCGAAGAAGGGCCCGGTCGCGGACGAGAAGGTCCAGCACTGCAGGACGTGGGAGGAGTGGGACGAGGCCTTCACGAGGCTGATGTGCGCGGCGCCGGAGAGCGTGTTGGACTTGCTAGCGGGATACCGCAAGTGGATGCGGGTTATGGCGGCGGACTTCACCTGGAATCCGCTACGCAAGTTCCACGACCACCTTCTGGCCCGGGTGGTGATTGACCCCACCGTCACCTTTGAGCTGGGCTCGTTCTCGGCCCTGTGGGATCTCTACCGGAGAGAGAAGGGCCTGAAGGACAAGGGCTCAGGAAACCAGCGGGGGCGGCAGCGGGAGCGCGGGCGGTGGCTACCCGTCGAGGAGGCGTGCACGGACCACGCAGGCGGAGGCGGCGAAGCCGGACGCGGGGGCGCAACAGGAGCATGGGGCGAAGACTGCGAAGACGGGGGGCGCGGAGAAGGGCAAGCAGGTGCGACACGCCTGCTTCGACCACAACACGGCTGACGGGTGCAAGCGCGCCCGATGCCGCTTCCACCACAAGTGTAAGATGTGTGGGAAGGAGGGGCATGTGCACTACGAGGGCAACGAGTGCACGGCCCAACGGAAGTGACTGGCAGAGGAGCTGAGCCCGGGGGAGGCCACGATCCCGGAGGAGCTAGGCAGTGGCGGGGGAGCGCGCGGGGCGCAGGGGCAGGCGGGCCGCAATGGCGCAGAGATGCGAGGAGAGGGCGGCCGCGAGCTGTAGCCCGAAGGAGGGGATCCGGCGGACGAGATGGAGGAGGACAAGTGCTGGTGGGCACGGCTGCGTCAGCTGAAGGTGGCGCCAACGGGAACGCCGCTAGCTAGTGGGGCAGCACGCGCCGTGGGGGTCCCTGCGGAGCGGGATGCGCACGGGTCGAGCTACCCGGAGGCAGCGGAGTCGCGGTCGGCGAGGTGACCGGGCTTGCGCCAGGACATTGTGCGGCACGCTGAGCGGGCAGGCCTCGCGGGCACGGGCATGACGGAGGCGGAGAGGGCGCGCTTCCAGCAGGAGGTGCGCGAGGTAGGCGCGCAGGTGCCCCTCATGTCGGAGAGGGCGCACCTGCTAGCCGCAGCGCTCTGGGATTGGCCGGATGTGGCTTTCCTGATGCGGGGTGCGGCGTGCGGGGTGGGCTTTCCCTTCGCAGGTGAAGATCCGGGTGACCCGTACGTTGTGCCCAACTACGTGGGCTAGGAGCACGAGGAGGCGATGACATCAGAGATCGCGAAGGATCGGGACGGATTTTTGATGCACGCCGCTTCCGACCGAGGGGGGTGCCCGCGCTGGGGATGGTCGAGCGCGTCCGCAAGGGCAAGCTCAAGTACCGCCCGGTGTGGGATTACTCTAGGCCGGCAGGGGTCGGCGTGAACGACTAGATCGAGCTCCAGAAGGACGCGTTCTCGTCAATGAAGGACGCGTACGCTTTGTTGCGCCCGGGGGTGTTCATGGTGAAGGTTGATCTGGAGGGGGCCTACCGCTCGCTGCCGGTGGCATCACAATACTGGAAGGCACAGTGCTTTGGGTGGAACAATGTCCGGTACATGGACACGAGGAGCCCGTTTAGCAACCGGGCGCTGCCGGGCATTTTCATGCGGTACACGCGGGCGATCGTGGGCTGGATGCATGCGCAAGGGGTGCCCTGCGTCGGGTACTTAGACGACTTCTTCATGGTCGCGCGCACGGAGGCGGAGGCGCAGGAGTTCATGGACCTCCTGATTGAGTTCGTTCTGATGCTGGACTTCAAGGTGAACCGGGCCAAGTGCGAGAGCCCGGCGAGGTGCATGGAGTTCCTAGGGTGCTGCTGAGCACGGAGCGGGACAAGTGCACCGCGTCAATTGACGACGAGCGCGTGCGGCTGGTGATGGAGAAGCTGCGTGAGGTGCACGTGGAGGCCGCGGTGTAGCCGGTGCGCAGGAAGAAGCTTGAGTCACTTTTGGGGTTGCTCGCTTTTTGCTCGCACGTGGTGTGGGGCCTGTCGCTCTACACGCGCCAGGGATTTGCGATGGTGGCGGAGACGACGCGGGTAACTGTGGGCACGGGTGTGCAGCTGAACCTCAAAGCGGTGGAGAGGGTCATTCGCTTGTACGATGGGCGCAAGGTGGTGCTGCACAAGGAGGACGTCTACGAGGACGCGTTCGCTACAGACGCCTCGAAGACGAAGGGGATGGGAGGACACTGCGAGCGGGACTACTTCTTGGTGGCGTGGAAGGACTTGCTGTAGATGCAACAACGCGACTTCTACCCTTTCACGAGCAAGGCGAAGTCGCACATTAACTACTTGGAACTCTTCGCGGTCTAGTGGGCGCTGGCGCTGTGGGGTCACCGGCTGTCGGGGTGGACGCTGGCGGTCCGCATCGACAACGAGTGCGCGCGCTCATTCAGGTGGAGAAGTTCTGGGGTCCGCTGGAGTACTTGCCGCCGCTGAGGCGCATCTTTTACCTATGCGTGTGCCACGACATTCGCCTCCGGCCGCGGTACATTAAGTTGAAGGACAACAAGCTGGCGGATTCGCTGTCGCGGCTGCGACTCAGCGAGTTCTACTTGCAGCGAGAGGTGAGCATCAGGGAGGTGCGCTGGCGACAGGACCGCGACGATTGGCAGTTCTCGCCGGTGTTGTTCGCGGAGATGGACGAGGAGTTCGGCCCTTTCACGTTGGACGCCTGCGTGGCTGGTTCTCGGGCGAATGCTTTCTGCTCGCGCATCTAGAGCACGGAGGACGACGTGCGGGTGCAGAAGTTTGACGGCCACAACGCCTGGGCAAACCTACCGTTCTCCATGATGTACGATATCTTGCGGAACTTCCTGAGATGCAAGCGCCGGCAGCAGATGGGCACGGGTGACTGCTTTTTGGTGCCGGTCTGGAGCGGGGACCCAACGTACGAGTTGGTCTCCGGCATGCGGGAGGTGTTCTGTCCAGTGCGGAGGTACTTTGCGGGTACCATGCTGTTCACGGCACCGGCACTGGACGGCAAGGGCCATTCGGAGTGGGTCCCCACGAGGTGGGACGTGCTGATTGTGCGGGTGCCGCTAAAGCTGGTGAGGCTGCCTGATTGGGTGTGATCGGGATGCAGATGAGCTGATGGAGGAGCTGGAGGCTGCAGTGGGCAGCTACCAGGACATGCGCTACGCGAAGCACACCAAGAGGGCCTACGACACGGGGTGCGGGCTTTCCTCACGTTGCGTGTGAGGTTCGCGTGCCTAGGATGCCTGGACCCCCTATTACCGGCGTCGGACACGACGCTGGCGCGATTCATCGCGTTCTCGGCTTGGTTCGTGCAACCTAGCACGATCAAGTCCTAACTGGCGGGGGTGCGCTCGCTGCATCTGCAGCAGGGCAAGGAGTGGGTGCCGGTGGCGGACAGGTTCTTCATAGTCTTGGCTCTGCAAGGGGTGCGCAGAGCTTGGGACAGGCCATCCAAGCCGGTGATGCCTATAACGCTGGAGGACCTTCGTCGCATGTCGAAAGACGTGGACAGGTGCACGGTGACGGGTAAGGCGCTTTGGGCAGCGATCCTTGCGGGATTCTACGGGCTCTTCCGTAAGGACAACCTCACGGCGGGCAAGGTGCATGCCTGGAACGCGCGGGGCGCGCTTTTGCGCGAGGACATTCTCTTTTCAGAGACGGGGGAAACTGTGTGCATCAGGGTGCGGCACTCGAAGACGATTCAGTGCGGAGAGCGGTACCATTGGGTGCCGTTGGTGGCAGTACCGGGATCGGACTTGCGTCCGGTGGAGGCGCTACGGGTCTACATGCTGGTGACGGTGGAGATGCGGGACGATGACCAGCTCTTCCAAACAAAGGGCAAGAGCAAGCGCGGGGGGCTCGTTCCGATGACGCACGCAGCGTTGGTGGCATGCATTTCCTTCCCATGCCCCCTCCCCTCGCTTGTGGCATTGGGTGTCTGTAGGTCTATCAGGTGAGCGGCTGCAGGCAGTCGGGCGGCAGTGTCTCTGGAGGTGCAGGAAGCTTCGTGGCAGCTGCCAGCTTCGACTAGACAGTGACACGGGAACCTGCCTAGGACTGGCTCGTTTGACTAGTTTCGGCCAAGCACGGGAACCTGCTAAGAACTAGCCTAGAAGCTTCCGGGGGTTAGCACCAAGGTTGCCGAGACACTTGCTCCACCTGACAGAGAGGGAACATACATTCTGCCACACGCTGAGAGACCGAATAGGCAAGACGCTGGCAAGCAATATATATATTGGGAATATAATTACTGCCCGTGGACCTTGTCTTGCCTGTGTATTCGGTGCTCTCTGGGGGGGGGGGAGAGTGCATGCTTCGTACAATAATTTCCAGTTATTATTTGGAAAAGAATAACTGCGGTTATTGTAGAAGCAACGCGCGCGACACCCGGTCCGGACGGGTCGCCAGACCCGTCCCAAGGGGGATGCCACACTGAGTTTGTGGCATCGAGACGGGGCCCGTCCCAGGGGAGATGACACACGGAATCTGTGGCATCGGGACGGGGGAGGGGTACGTAGTCGTGAGAGACACGTGTAGTCGCACAGCGACAGGAGTCCGATGACAGCGCATCGGCCGTCTGGGTTTAGCATCGGCAATTCGCTTAAGAATGTACCGTAGGGAATGCCAAACAGTTTTTCGGAACCTCAACCTCAGGAGCAACGCTCCATCCCTGTTCCTTCTCTTTTTTGCGTAAAAAATTCCCGCGAGGAAATTTTTTGCTTTTGATTTTCTGAAAACTTTACCGTTTACATGTCTCACGGTTCGCGTACGACGAAGACTTCAGTGAGATCGGTTTTGTGCGGCACCAGTTTCGTGGAACCTCTGAGTAAGGAGGTAGCTGTTCAGAAGGACATCTTGGCGGTGCACGCGGACTTCTTGACGCGCGGGCAAGTGGACAAGTGGAATTGGAAGCATCCGGCTTTCGTTCCGTGCAACTGTTGCGTGACTTGTCAGTTGTGGTTACCGAGGGATCCGCCGGAGGGATCCGTGTACCCGAAACTTACGCTGCAACACTACAACGGCTGCAGGTGCGGGATTCCGCGCGAGTGAGCTGGAGGTCCCGGAGGCATTTTTGTGGGTTCCCTGTGAGGTTTGCAGGGACCAGCGGGAGTTTTGACAGGCGAAGTGGAGGCCGTGGGACCCGATTCCGGTGACCACGCAGAGGCTACGCAGGGACGGATGGCACTTCCGCGTTTTGGATCTTTGCGGGGAGTGCGCGGGGGAACTTTGGACGGAGCAGTCGGAGGCAGTTTGGTTCCCGATCGGGCGAGGAGGACACTTCCAGCTGAGAAATGCCATCTTTGGGTGGAGAGCGCGGAGAGGGGGGACCCAGTCGGCGCCTGTCCTCCCTGTAAGCCCGCCAAGGGCTGGATCAATGCAAGTGGGCGGCGATGTGGGGGTCGAGTCCGGCGGTGAAGGCGGTGGGGAGGCTGATGGATCTGGCACAACCGTCGAGGCCGACCACGAAGCCGCTGATGCGGGCGGAGAGGCACGACATGATGTTGGAATTCGAGAGGCTGCGGGACGCTTTGGAGGTGTTGCCGGAGGATTTGGAGGACCTGACCGACGATCTGGTGGAACCGGGGGTTCTGGCGCGGAGGCTGGGAGGCGGAGTGAAGCCGAGCGACGAGTGGTCCCTGGGGGAGGGTCGCTGGGAGGGGCAGAGGACCATGGCGATGAGGCATCGACGCAGGGTGCTGGCTTGGGCAGTGGGGGCTGTGGACGTCTAGCGCGACATTCCGGGAGGATCGCCGGTGGGGAGCCTGGGCGGCGGGTTAGGCAGAGGGTCTCACGGGGACGGGGGGATCACGGCGGCGCATATCGAGCGGATCGTGGCGGAGGCGGTGGAGGCAGCTCTGCGGGGCTGCGGGGACGCGGGGACGCCGGGGGAACAGATCCGCCCGCAGGCAGGGACTTGCCTGCGACCTCCCTGCGGGAGGTGGCGAAGTTCTCAATGGGAAAGAAGGAGAAGTGGGCCTGGTCGGAGTGCGAGAAGGTGATCACGGAGATCAGGGTGGCCGCGGCGAGGCAGGCAGCGGATCTGGCCAGGGTGAAACCCCCGGCGATGCAGGTGGAAGCGTACGCGTTTAAGGAAGTGGTAGACCGTTTTCCGGAGTGCGAGAGGCGGGCGTGCGGCCTGGAGGATCTCCCGGAGTCGGAGGGGGTCCGGGTCCGGCACTTTTGGGCGTACATCGAGCTGGTGGTGCGGAGGCTGGCGGTGATACAGGGGGGGCTGGAGGGGCGGCCGGGGGTGGAGCCCGTGGAATTCGGCGCGGCTTGGCTGCAGCAGGCAATTCGCGCGGGCAATAAGAAGCGGACGTCCAAGAAGAAGGTGAAGTCCCTTAAGGTCGAGGACAGCGAGGACGAGGAGGGGGAGTGGAAGGCGGCCAAGGAGCGCTTCGCCCACCTTCGCACCGCCACGGAGGAGGAGCTACAGCGGGCGTTGGACGGCACGCTCTCCTTGAAGGACATCGTCCGGCCGTCAGGTGAGCGAGAGTTCTCCTCCTCTGTCGCAGTTTGCCCGGCAGGTGGCCCGCTGAAGGGGCTGGACATGCGGGTCCGGCGCCTCAAGGACGAGTTCGACGAGAGCACCGCGGGGTGGAGGCTGGACCCGAAGAAGGGCCCGGTCGCGGACGAGAAGGTCCAGCACTGCAGGACGTGGGAGGAGTGGGACAAGGCCTTCACGAGGCTGATGTGCGCGGCGCCGGAGGGTGCGTTGGACTTGCTGGCGGGGTACCGGAAGTGGATGCGGGTCATGGCAGTGGACTTCGCTTGGGATCCGCCACGCAAGTTCCACGACCACCTTCTGGCCCGGGTGGTGATTGACCCCACCGTCACCTTCGAGCTGGGCTCGTTCTCGGCCCTGTGGGATCTCTACCGGAGAGAGAAGGGCCTGAAGGACAAGGGCTCAAGCAGCGGGGGCGGCCGCAGGAACCAGCGGGGGCGGCCGCAGGAGCGCGGGCAGTGGCTACCCGTCGGGGAGGCATTCACGGACCACGCAGGCGGAGGCGGCGAAGCCGGACGCGGGGGCGCAACAGATTTGCGATGGCGGCGGAGACGACGGGCAGGGCGCGGGTAACTGTGGGCACGGGTGTGCAGCTGAACCTCAAAGCGGTGGAGAGGGCCATTCGCTTGTACAAAGGGCACAAGGTGGTGCTGCACAAGGAGGACGTCTACGAGGACGCGTTTTCTGCGGACGCCTCGAAGACGAAGGGAATGGGAGGGCGTTGCGAGCGGGGGCTTTCTAGTGGCGTGGAAAGACTTGCTGTAGATGCAGCAACGCGACTTCTACCCTTTCACGAGCAAGGCGAAGTCGCACATTAACTACTTGGAACTCTTCGCGGTCTGGTGGGCGCTGGCGCTGTGGGGTCACCGGCTGTTGGGGTGGACGCTGGCGGTCCGCATCGACAACGAGTGCGCGCTCATTCAGGTAACACAGCCGCGTTCACCCGCCAAACAGGACACACTGCCTGTCATCTCCTGCAACCACTGACCAACGCGGCCTCGTTCACCCGCCAAACAGGACACACTGCCTGTCATCTCCTGCAATCACTGACCAACGCGGCCTCGTTCACCCGCCAAACAGGACACACTGCCTGTCATCTCCTGCAACCACTGACCAACGCGGCCTCGTTCACCCGCCAAACAGGACACACTGCCTGTCATCTCCTGCAACCACTGACCAACGCGGCCTCGTTCACCCGCCAAACAGGACACACTGCGTGTCATCTCTTGCAACCACTGAATTTTTGGCAAAGTATGCACCAAGAGATGCCAGGTGGACACACAAAGAAGATTTGCTTTTCATCGGATAAGTTCAGGGGCAACAGCTGCACCTGAATGTACCCAAGGAAGATGCCCATGGCCGTGCGGGCTTGGTTGATGCGAAGCAAGGCAATGCCCGAATCGGTGTTGATGATAGTAGCGCGAGAGGTGGCTAAAGCCGCGAATCTAGTCCGCTCTTCCTCGCCACTGCCATTGTTGAAGAACATGTAGAAAAGCAGTATGATGATCAGAGTGATGAGAAGGCTGATGAAGATCACTTGTGAAACCACCACAGCAGCGGAGGGGCATGAAGCGCACTCCTTCAGAGTCGGATCTCCATAGAACCCATCCCCACATTTCAACACGAGGTAGGAGCCGCAGAGCACCCCAGACGAGTACCTTTGCCAGTTGCACACCTCGATGTCCGCCACTGCCTCTACCCCAATGCCCTCCCGCTGCGCCTCGCCTTCGGTGGTGCAGGCCTCCTTGAATTGGCACTTGTACAAGCGGTCCAGCTGCGCCCCGAGTCCCCTCCCCCTCCGGCTGAACCTGCAGGCTCCCTCCGCTCTACTGCGGCAGTAGCAACCGCGAGGGTCAATGCTCTGCACCTGCACTAGCCTTGTCTCTCCAGGCTTGATCTGACACTGCAGTCCTCCACGAGAGGATATCATGCCTGGAGAAGAGCAGCATATGCTACAGTTTGCAGAGCCCTTCTTTCATGGCTCATTTGCACACGCCCGAGAGTACAGCCGGCCAGCAATACACATGCCACCAGTGGGCAGGCGTACCAAGCACTGCTCCGCGGTGTCTTCATGGACGCCCGAGCTGCAGTACTTCGCGTTGGGGGCGATCCAGTGGCCCTGCTTGATCTCGTAGCTGGCTCCCCCATGGCACTGGATGCCGTCGTAATCGTCACAGCTCGTGCACTCAATGCTGGAGTTGTCAAACTTCAGGTAGTTCTCCTCGCACATTCTGCAGGTGTCCTTCGCAGTGTGTACCTCTCCCGCCTTGCACGGCAGCAGCTCCACACCGAGCGTTATCCCCGTCCAACCACTCGCTTCTGGTCTGAGCACAAACGTGTAGGACTTACCAGGGGTGCCCGTGAGCACCAGGTCCGTGAAAACGGCCCCAGAATCCAAGGAGTACAACACGCCAGTCTGAAGCAGCACCCAAACACCTCCACTCACGAATCTCCATGGCACTGACGCCGATTGCACAGGTTCATCACTGCAGCCGCTCTTGCTTCTCCCCACAGCAGCGGCATCCCTCACTCTTCTTACTACCATATGGCATGCCACTACAACATAATTTTGAAGGTGCCTTGCATCAATCATATTGCAGGATATCGAGCTAGACACATACTATTCGACTTCTTTACACTTTTCACACATAAATCTGTCAAATGGCAAGCAGCAGCGCGCCCGTCACAGAATTGGATGAGCGCGGGGACGGCCCTCGCCGTCAAGAAAGCTACTCGTGTCGCAGCGCGCATGTGGCCGAAGTCACCAACTGTTGAACCCACAATTTCTTCCGTCAACCGTTGATCCCGCACTTTCAACGCTCAACCGCTGATCCTGCACTTGCTTCCCTCAACTGTTGATCCCGCACTTTCTTCCCTCAATTCTCGTCACTCATTTGTATGTATGCTGCAAGCACCTACCTGATATGGGCATCTCCCAAGCACAGGGCGCCAGGGTTGTTGAGGATTGTCGCAGGCCGTCGTGGCACGCACCTGACCAGATAACAACAGCCCATCCTCCGCATCTGATGCATAAACAGATACCGAGTTTTCCGCCACCACTACCTGATCGTACGCGTCAATGGCCACATAGCTGATGGGGTCTGAGGCCTTCTCCCCTGAGCTGACGTTGGCCATAATTTCAGTCTCCTCTCCGCGCTGCCAGACCACAAACTTCACCGGGGAGCTCCGCAGGACCGGCTCAGAAGTGGACGTAGTGCAGTTGGTGCACTGGGGCACGTCTCGCCCCGCTGACCACTCCCAGAAGACGTTCGAGGAGACGTTCGAGGAGCCGTGATTCTCCGCAAACTGCAGGTTGTCCATCACTAGCTCCGTGCTATTCGGCAGCTCTTGCAGAAACACCGCCCCTCCTACACTTGCGGTGCAGTTCTCAAAACTTGAATTTCCCACTCTTAGCTGGGTGGCTGCATTTACAAGCATGCATCCGCCGTTCGTCCCAGCATGATTTCCATCAAAGATGACTTGCTTCACCTCTACCTGCGCCACCATTGCCTCGAGCTCCATTGCCATGCCGCCCCCTGCCAGCATCGCCGTGTTGCTCAAGATGTTCACCTGGGTCATTGTCAGCATGGACAAATTGCCGGATACGAAGACGCCACCCCCGTCCACCAGGGCGGCATTGGCCCTCAACGTAGAATTATCCATGCGGCAGGTGGAGGCAGACACGAAGACACCGCCACCTTCATTGCTTGCGACATTCTCTGATATGACCGTGTCATCAATAGAGGCGTGGGAACCGCTCACCACCGCCATGCCTGCACCGTTCTGGCTGCTGGAACCTCGTATGTAAGATGCATCACTGCGAGTCCTCCCACATAACATTTTAGGTGAGAATGGGGAGCCAGATCCCGCCCCCCCCAATGAGCCAGAGCCCCCCCTCAATGAGCAGCCTTCAGCTTTCATGTGAGGTACAAAGTCAGTGGTGAGCAAGATCAAGGGACGATTATGCCAGCATATGAAGGTAGACCAGCCTGCCACTTGTCCACAGAAGTGAGCCCCAGCAAAAGGCGGCCGAGGGGTCGCCACATCCCATCAACCGATTGCATCAGGCTGCCCGTTAGGATAATCAACTTCTACTTCGTTCATATACTCAGGCATATTATCTAGTAGAATGTGTACGAACTCACACACACACTGAACGGCATGAGATCGGCCAACAAAAGCCAGCCCATCATCATCCCAGTGGATGTGAAAAGCAAATCAAGAGCAGGGCGGGGCCGTGACAAGATACCACAAACGCATACATATTCCCAACCCAAATGCAAAGCAGCATGGAAAGATGATACGATGTGACCGATCGTCGCCAAACAACTGTTGGTCTCTGGGTTACGGAGTAAGCGGACCCTGCTGGCATGCCCCCCAGTGGCTCCCGGTCGATGGATGGGACCTGTTGGTCCATGGTTATGTCATGAATGCAGTCACACCACACAGCATGGACACCCCATGTCAAAGAACTCACACACTGAACGGCATGAGATCGGCCAACAAAAGCCAGCCCACCATCATCCCAGTGGATGTGAGAAGCAAATCAGGAGCAGGGCGGGGCCGTGACAAGATACCACAAACTCATACATGTTCCCAACCCTGATGCAAAGCAGCATGGAAAGATGAAACGATGTGACCGATCATCGCCCAACAATTGTTGGTCTCTGGGTAACGGAGTAAGCGGACCCTGCTGGCATGCCCCCCAGTGGCTCCCGGTCGATGGATGGGACCTGTTGGTCCATGGTTATGTCATGAATGCAGTCACACCACACAGCATGGACACCCCATGTCAAAAAGGAAACATGCGGGCACCTAAGTGCTCCCCACAAAATTCAAGGGAGAACACAGAAGTTGTACATCACCACCTTCTGCCTCTCCTCGCAGCACGACAGCCGAATCTACCGAGCTCTCCAAGAGGCAGTGCCCGCCAGAATGGCACCACAGGGATAACCGCCTCCCAAAACCCACTTCCACCCGGCGGTCGTCCCCGTTCACAGCGATCCGTCAGTACTTCATATCAAGGTCAAAGAACGCAAGTCCCCCGGCATGTGTAATAACCATGAGCACTGTACACGGAGAGGGAGCTAGCGTCAGACGAATCCAAGACACTCCCAAAAAGCGAGCCGTAGACGAATCCCCGACGCACTCAAAGAGGCAGTACCCATCAGAAGGGTACCACAGGGACAGCCACATCCCATCATCCAAATCATTCCAGTGGCCGTCCCCGTTCACAACGAGATGCCAGTACCCCATAAAGTGGGTATCGATCACCAGTCCCCCGGCAGGTGAAAAAGCCCCAAGGCACTGGACAAAAATAGAGCCAGCCGCAGACGAATCCCCGACGCCCTCAAAGAGGCAGTACCCGTCAGAAGGGTACCACAGGGACAGCCACATCCCATCATCCAAATCATTCCAGTGGCCGTCCCCGTTCACAACGAGATGCCAGTACCCCATAACGTGGCGCCACCACCAGTCCCCCGGCAGGTGAAAAAGCCCCAAGGCACTGGACATAAATAGAGCCAGCCGCAGACGAATCCCCGACGCCCTCAAAGAGGCAGTACCCGTCAGAAGGGTACCACAGGGACAGCCACATCCCATCATCCAAATCATTCCAGTGGCCGTCCCCGTTCACAGCGATGTCAGCACCCCATAACGTGGCTGTCAACCACCAGTCCCCCGGCAGGTGAAAAAGCCCCAAGGCACTGGACATAAATAGAGCCAGCCGCAGACGAATCCCCGACGCCCTCAAAGAGGCAGTACCCGTCAGAAGGGTACCACAATTGAATCTTATAAATCTGAAAAGTGATTTGCGAGTTACAGTCAGTGCTTTATATCATCACACGTGTGTTCACTATCTAAGCTTACTGTTACTCAGTCATAGCTTCTACTGTACTCGTACTTGTACTCTTGTGTTCTGTGACAGATACTGTGTACATTTTGAATTGATCTTCTGTCTCTTGCAGACTCATTGTCATCATTACTCTGTCCACATCTACACATAGTACTGTACTCTGTCAGCACAGTCATACTGTCATACAGTCATACAGTCATACTGTCAGAATTTGTACTTTTTGCCTCGCTGTGATTAACACTGCATGAGAGTTAACTGTTTTCCTACTCCTCCTTACTCAGTGCCTTTGAAAATATCTCAGCACCACAACACTTAGTACTCGAAAACGTTCCAAAGCCAGGCTTTTTGTAAAGAAGTCTGCCAAATTCTCCTGCGTAGGCACTTTAGCAATGACAATTCTACCCAGCTCTACCAACTTTGCCACATACCGATTTCTCACTGCCACATGACGTGTTGCTGCATTGTTCAGAACATTCTCTGCCTGTGCCACCGAAGCATGATTGTCTCCATGAATTGTAACAGGCAACTTGACAGGTGAAAACTCAGTCAGCAGAATCACAACATACTCAACGTCCCGTGCACATTCTGACAACGCTATCAATTCTGCCTCTGCTGTGCTGACTGCAACTGTCTTCTGCAATTTTGACGAATACATGACAGTGCTTCCATTCAGTCGCACCAGTGAACCTGTAACAGAGCGTCTGGTCACTTTGTCTGCTGCATGGTCTGCGTCTGTATAAGCTGTCACTATCAACTCTGCAGTCAGTGACGCTGGCGAACTGCACTGCATAGTCAAACAAGCATGAAGAGTTCCCTTCAAATATCTCAGCACACGCTTCAAATGCTGCCAATGCTCCTGCCCGTAGCAGTGAGAGAACCTGGCCAGATAACAGACCGCTGTTAGAATATCAGGCCGTGAGCAACGTGCCAGCCACATCAATTCCATCACCAGATTCACATAGGGAAGCTTCTCCAACTTCTCCTCCGAGTCCACAGGCATCAAAGACAGTCTGGGCTCCATAGGTGTCATACAGGGATTACAATCCTGCATTGCATACCTCTCCAGCATGCGCTGAATAAGCCCAACCTGACTGATTCCACATTCTCTGACCAGGCCATATTCACTGAAAGTCATACTCATACCCAACAACTCCACCAACGGTCCTTTGTCCTTACTAGGCCATTTCTCACTGAATACTCTGAAGAATTCCACCTTCCACTCCACCGATGAAGTGAACACAGTGTAGTCGTCCACGTGCACGTACACAAACACCACCAGAGTACCAGGCTGCCAGATGTAAAACAGACACGGGTCAATGTTGGACACCCGGAGCCTGTGGTCATAAGCCAGCAAAAACTCCTTGCTCGTCTTGTACCAGATGCGCGGTGCCTGCTTCAACCCGTACACACTCTTCTGCAGAATTCCATACAGTACACCCCGTACTGTCCGTGCATTAGGCCAGCTGACATACATTGGAGTGTCTATGTCCAGCTCTCCGTTCAAAAAGCACGTGATGACGTCCAAAGAAAAGGCCGCCAGTCCCAACACCAAACTGAGCTGAATAAGAATTCTCAACGTTGACAGCTGAGTACACGGAGCATACACGTCCTCATAGTGCACCCCGTGCTGTTATGACCATTACCACATACCACCCATCTGGTCTTCCTCTCGGTCAGCACCCCTGCAGAGTCCAACTTCGCCTTGTACCCAGTCACCATGCGCATAACCTTCTCACCAGCAGGCACCGTCTCCACTGGCAAGATTGCCTGCTTCACGTCAATAAGTGCGCACTCCTCCCTGTGGTCCGACTCCTGCCACTGCACTGAGTCAGGTCCCTTCAACAACTGAACCCATCCTTTTGGCTCCGTCACTCCAACAGGCAACCCCGTCATTTTCTCCTCCTGAGCCGCCAGAGCAACATGACGATTCTCAAACCTCACTCGAGCCTCACACACATCAATTGCCGAGCCACTCACTCCAGCATGACGTTCCAATATCACCTGATACGGCAACACATGATCCTCTCATGCCGTAGCACACACCACTGCTGCCTCCCATTCACCTCCTCCTGACTGCTGCAATTTCACCTTCTCAAACAAAGGATAAAATGAATTCACTGTCAGCTGCTCGCAATACTCAAACAGCAACGCAAGATGCTTCACCCGTGCTTCCAGAAACACACTCACCGGTGTCCAAAACGATCCTGCACTAGCACTGTTCAGCTTCACTACACCAGTGAACTCATCACCCTTCAATTCCACGTAGACACGCAGATCCAGTATAATTGTCGCTGCTCCCACGAAGGCTGAAACGAATTTTCCATCCAGAGACTCGCAGTCATATAACGACTTCAAAGGTTTCATCATAGAGGGATCCCAAGACATCACCAGCTGTCCATACTGATCGACGCGCTCATCGAACCGCACCATACCTCTTCTCACCACCTTCTTCTTCTCCTGGCTGTAAAGTAGATAAGCTGTTGATCGCTCGTTGTGTCCCACGTAGATCAAAGGAGTAGCTCGATCCGCTAGTTTCGTACGCAGACTCGCATCGATAAAAGCATAGGCTCGACACCCAAACACTCGCATCACAGACATATCGTACTTCTGGTTCAGCATCTGCAAACTAGACTGCATACCCAGTCCAGCCTTGCATAGTCGATTGATCAGAAACACAACATGCCTCATGGCCAAAGGCCACATAGTCGTAGGCAAACCAGCAGTCGCCAGCATAGCCCTCGCCTTCGTCTGCAGGAACTTGTTCATAGTCTCCGCCCTGGCATTGTTCTCGTGCAAGTACGGTGACGTCGTCCTCAGCACGATAGCATTGTCCTCACAGTACTTCTTCGTCATCCCAGAAACGATGGTCGAGTCATTGTCAGAGTGCAATACCAACACGTCCAGATCGTACACCACTTGTTCAACACGAGTCTCCTCCTCGAGAAACACTCGTCCAGTTGCTCTCACCATCGCATGATAGACGTCCAAAGCGTCCACATACTCCAGCTTCTGTTTCCAGACATAGAAGTGACACACGTCCGAATAGTCGTCCACGTGAATAGTGTACCCACGATAACCTTTGGTAGACGTCACAAACGGTCCACCATGATCAGTGAACGTCAACTGCCCCATTTTGACTGATACCAGCCTCTTCTCCACCACCTTCCGTACAGACTTCGGGAGCCTTCTCCTATCTGTCGTCTGCGATGGCCTCTTCGGTGCCGCCACCTGGCACGCCATACAATTCACAGAACAGCTCAGCACACTGTTGTTCTTCAGCTCCTCGGAGTTCACACCAAGTTCCACCCCCTGAAGGTCCATGACTTCAACATACTTGTCACACGTGTGACCCAGCCTGATGTGAGCGATAACCTTCGCGTCCACTCTCGGCACCACAAACTGATCCAGATACAGCACAACAACACGCCACGGAGTCCCCTGGATAAATACACGACCAGGCTCCGACTCCACCAGCTCGGACACGTTATAGCATTGGTCTGTTCTCGCAGAAAACATCACACTGCCCTTCGAGTACACGTGCAGCTCCTCAAACTTCGTAGTCAACCTCCACCACGTAGCATTCGGTTTGCAAGGCATCACCAGCATAAAATTCGTGTTCACGGGGTCCTTAGGAAAGTCCATGAGAACCTTCGTCAGCAGTTTCTCAATGAAGATGTCGTCGTACGGCGGATTACCCCAAAAACTCCGTCCCGTCAGACAGTGAAGAAACACCGAGTTCACCAGAGAGTAGAACTCGCTCACTCGACGATTGTGCTCGTCAGCACACATATCCAAATGAAAGGGCCCCTTCTCTTTGTTCCACTTCTGGAACTCGGTGAACTTCCAATTGCACTTGTCCCTCACCGGACCGCTCTCATTCTTCTTGCACTCCACCCCCGGTTGCGCAGTCTCCACGATGACCTCAGGCAGAACATAAACGTTCCCCTTTCTGCACACGTCGTACTCGCATAAGTTCACCTTGTCCTTCAGCACACGGTCTCCGAATTGAGCTTACAACCCGAACTTGTCCTCCAGACTCACGGCGGACACCAGGTTAAAAGGCGACTCAGGCACGTACTGCGCCTCCACCTTCAGCACGTCAGCCTTCTTCGTCACTCGATTCCACAAGGTAATAATCCCTCGGCCTCCTCCGCGAGACGTCGTCACCTCTCCAGCCATGACTTTGAAAGACACAGCTTCTGACGCCCTCACCTGAGCGCCCTCAAACATAGATAAGTCATTAAAAATAGACTTCGTCGCCATGCTATCAAAGTACAGTTCTCTGTCCGAGTCCACCACAGTTGTTGCACACAGGTCTCCTCCTGGAGCCTGAAAAGAGTACTCCTCCTGCACTCGCACGTCGTCCTCCTCGTCACGATTGAACACACCGTACACCCAGGTGTCCTCCAACACCTCACCCGTGTATATCACCTTCTGGTCTGCCACTGTAGAAACAGCGGGACAGGCTACAGGAACTTCCTCATGATTCCCCAAGCTCCACAGCTCCTCCGCAGATACCTCTGTACGACGCTGCCTCACTGAACTTGATGAAGTCGCCTCTGCCACCGTTGCTGCTGCTGCGTCAGGTGTCTTCTTCGCCGCGATTTTCTTGAGTCTCCGCGCATAGTTTTCACGCACCGCTCTCTCCTTAGCAGGATTAAGCTTGATGAACTCCTCCATACCCGCCGGGTTCACTATCCAGCACTTCTCAGCAGAATGAACAGCAGAGCACGTAGGACATATCAATTTCTTCCCGTCATTGACACAGTTCGGAACGGCGATGAGGCAGCCACCCTGGTGCGAGCCGCGGGGGGCAGCAACCGCCGCAACGGCAAAAAAACTACTTTTAGTGCAGCTATTTTTCAAATTATTTGTTAATGCTAACGGCTACAACGACGATTCGGAGAGGGTTATTGAAGCCCACTACGCAGCACATACAGGTGAGACCAAGGTGAGGTCCCGAGAACCTAACTGCACTGTTCAATTCCTGGCGAGACAGCCGCTTTTCACTAATGCCGCTCTACGGCAAGGTACTCCGGAAACGCACATGGCGGGGAGGTGGGACTCCTTAAAAAAACCTAGGAGGTGGGCCTCCTTAAAAACCCGAAAAACCGAGAAACAGAATCGAGACACGGGAATGCACACGGCAGGGAGGTGGGACTCCTCAAAAAATCTTAGGAGGCGGGCCTCCTTAAAAACCCGAAAACCAAAGAGACAGACTGAGACTCACAATAAAGGAACAATCGTTGAAAGGAGGCGGATCTCCTCAAAAACCCGACAACCTGAGAAAAGCAAACACGCAAGTGCGGGGAAACGAATCGGAAACAGAAGGCGGGACTCCTTAGAAAATCCTAGGAGGTGGGGCTCCTTAACAAAAATCCCCACAGGGCACGTGAGAAGACACATGAGCAAGGGGAGCAACGGTAGAGGCTTCTCAGCCTCTCAAACAACGTGGGAATCAACGCAAGAAAATAGACAGTGTAAAAAGACGCGGTGGCGGAATCCTGGCTGGAGCGAAATCGCCTTGGAAACGAGGACAAAGCAGGTGAAAGTACATCACGCCCTATGGCCCCCATCACCACTTGCCGAAAGCGCGCTGCCAAACCCGTGTGTCAAATCTGACAGAGCGCCCTGCGAGGAAAATATGCTGCAAGTCTTTTCGGCCTCACAAACAAAGTGGAAATCAACGCGAGTAGTCGGACAGTGTGGGAAGATGCAGTGGACGAACCCCGGCTAAAGCGAAATCGCCTTGGAACAGTATGTTGTGGCCTATGCAGGGGCATCACATACCAAGGAAACATCTGTGTGCAACGAGTTAACCCCGCTGAGAATCTGCACGGCGCACCCCAAAAGCGTACTGCCCACCACCGCGGCTATGCGCGACAAGAGCTGCAGTGCTTACGTCATACCCGTGGGGGGAGCAAAAGTTTGCTGTAACTTGTGCAGGGAATCCACACGCCGAAGCCCACGCGCACATCTACCGGAGGAACGTAAACGAAGGCACGAGGCATCAAAGGCAGAGGCACAAGCTGATACCATGGGAAACGCGAATCTCGGAGGTGCTACGAAGCCAAAAATCCCGAGCGGAATCACAAGAACGAGGAGCCCCCATCAGCGAAGAAAGTGTAAAATACCGACTAACCAACTTAGCAGAAGGAAAATAGTGGCGGCGGGGATATCCCGAGAAAAGCTGTTGAATTTTGGAGCACCTGATAACATAAGTAAGTATGTGCCTGTCTACCTGACTGATCCTGGCTGCGGTAGCAACCAATCCAGAGCACCAGGGGAGAACACCGCAAAGGACATCCTCCTGGCAGTGCGAAAATCAAAAGCACCATGCGAGAGCCTCGTACGGTCACGGGTAAGACAGTTATTTGATTTTTGGATAAGTATATTCACAGTCGATAGTACTGCAAATCTGTTTAAGGTGAGTGCAACGCAAGCATCTTGCAGAAATCTAAGACTAGGATCAGGGCCAACGACCACGGGGCATCGTGAGCCCCGAGGCAACATCAAACGAACGGGCAGCAGCCATCCCGCGACAATCCTGTGAGAAAAACAAAAGCCAAAAGTGAGGATGGAGATATGTCAAACATATGTCGGAGATACAATAAAAAATAGAACCTGGAAGGGGCAAACCGTATTAAGTATTAAGTCAAGCCTGCATCCAGAAGGGGGGCACCAACCAACCTGCGTCCTGAACTTCATGAGTATGTTAAAACACCAACATGCACGCAAGGCATACGGCCAGGCTATGCTAGTAATGGGAATCCAACAATGGGATACCATAAGAGGGCACGGGGATCTAAGAAGCATCAGTAGCAGTGGTCAGATATTTAACTCAAACATGGGTTCTATTGACAGTAAAACAACACTGGAGTGGCAACAGGCATGCCTTGAGGAAATGAATAAAACAAGTACCACAAATAAACAGCGGTGGCTGTCGATATATACGAGCACCATGCTAACCGAGCAATGCAATGGAGCAAACAAATGTATTACAGCAAAGCATGCACATAGGATGAGTCCCTCTGTCATAAACACACCAACAGTGAGAAACCCTAACCCAACTGTACAGTACCTAAGGGCTAATGATGGCGTAAGGGCTAGAGAAGATGAAATTAGATAAAAATACCTTGCACAATGCATATATGTGACGAAAGGAGGCAGGAAAATGAAAATGAGGGCAAAACGGCAAACGTGGGTCACAAGCGAATTGTGCTGGATACGATTCGTAAAAAACAAAATTTTGGAAAAATGACTCGCATGACGAAATATTTGAGGGAAATGCTCCTTGGATATATACCAGGCAATATACAAAAATATGACACCCAAATACGTGGCATGGGAGAAGAGGGAAGGCAACACAAGAATGTAACGCGTAACAAGGAGCATACTGCGGTATGGAATGTGCATGAAAACTGGCAAAACATGGTGCACATTGACCACAGAAAAGACTCACAAGTTACAGGGGAAAACAAACAGGCAATCAAAGCAAATTTTGAAGCTATCAATGCAATAATAATGAGAAACCCTAACCCTACGGGGTATGGGAGGAATAGAGGTGAACAAAGGTAACACCGGGCAGAAATACTTCACACGAGGCTTATGCATGATGACACGAGGCAGGAAAATGAAAATAAAGGCAAATGGACAACCTTGGGTCTCAAGCGAATTGTGCTGGGTGCAATTCGTAAAAAACCGAAGTTTTGCAAAAATGACTCTTATGATGAAGTATTCGAGGAAAATACTCCCAGGATATATACAAAATGATATGCAAAAGCACGTCACCCAAATATGCAGCATGAAGGACGAGGGAAGTCAATACGAGGATGTAACGCGTAACAGGGAAAGCACTGCGGTGCGAAAGGTACATGAATGCTGTCAAAAAGTGGTGCAAAAAGGGGGGGAAGCCAATACGGTGCCCCACCCGGGAAAAATAATGGATAGCAGTGATGAATGCAGGTTGTGTACTATAGCCTATGTGACAACAAACCCACCACGGAACAGCGAAATAGTGGAAATACGAGCAAACCCTAACAACACCCTGAGTGCAAAGGTACCCGCGACAATAATGGCAGCAATATGCGGGATGACCTTGTGGTTGCTGCGATGTGTGGGTGAAGAAAACAGAAAGCCGATACAGACAATGCAAAAAAGTGCCCAGAAGGCAATACCGGAAAAACACACAAATGATACGAAGACAGAAATGGTTAAATTGGAGCCTGCGGAATTTTAGAGGTTTCTGTGCCGGTAGATCGATCAGAGTTTCCTGAGCCGTTAGATCAAAATCAGCAGCTGAGTTAGATCTAAAGGCTTTACACACGACAGTATTTAGGAGTTCCGCCCGTGGGAATCCGCAGCTCTGTTCTTTTGCCTTCGCAAAAGAACTTCACAAGAAATTTTTCCTCGCGGAGAAATTCTTAGTGCGGCACACTGCAAAAAAATTTACCCCACATTTTAACGTTACTGTGGAAGTTTAAACCCTTGACGACTTACTACAATGAGCGGTCAAGAAGGTGAGCAAGGCGCGTCGGAGAACAATGCTGGCGCGGCTGGACAACCGGCTGCGAAGTCCGGGATGGAAGTCCTGTTGGAGCAACAGGGCGAAATGATGAAGCTCATGATGAAGCAGATGGAGACTCTCGCAACGAGAGTTGAAGTCGCGGAGGAGGCGGCAGCGAAAGCCGCTTCGCAGGATGGTGGTTCCGCTCAGAGCGGAGACGCGGAGTTGGAGGCATTAAAAAAGCTCCCGTATGTTCCACACGTTGAAGGGAATCCGTTCCCTACGAGACCTGCAACACTGGAGACGGACATGCCGCAGATGTACGACCTGTACAACGACAAGACCTACGACGCCCTCTCCAAACGCACCAACTCGTCCATGCGTTACGAGCAGTTGGTGCTTGCCCCTGCGCTGTCGTACATGCACGATGCGATTGCGTTTTCCGAGGTGACCCTGGACTGGTGTCAAGATGAAAAGGATCCCCCAACGGTGGAGGAATTGAGTGAGCGCGTTTTCGCAGCGCACAACACGTTTAAGGGCGTTTTTTCGCTCTTGAACAACCGTTACACCATGTTGCAGCTCAGAGCGAGCATGGAGTCTGATGCAACGTCGCACGGCGGAGCTGAGGCGTTGCGGGCGAAGTTGGCCTTCATCGAGGAGAAGGTGTACGCAGGCAGCGACGGGTTGGTGAGCGACTCAGTGCTCACGAAGTGGTTGAAGGAATTCGACACCACGAAGGCGAAGGCAGTGATGAACACGCACGCCAAGGCCAGCGCCAAAGTTTCGACTTTTCGTGACCGTCAAGCAGGCAAGGGCAAAGGCGCTGGAAAAGGTGAAGGTGGCCGCGGCAGCGGCAAGGGAGGTAAAGGGTCAGGGCTTGGGCGAGGCGCCCAAGCCCAGACCTAACTTTCCGATCACGGAAAGGTTGGACGCCTTCCGCCCCTCGGGGCGTCCAACGGAAAGAGCCCACCCTACAGGAAAGGGTGCGGAGTCGAAGGGGGGCATGGCGCGCAGCTGGCGCGAACTCCGAGGTGATGGAGTGGATCAGCAAAGGGGCCAAGATGCGTTGGGTCGACAAGGCGCCCCAGCCTTTCGATCACGGAGTGTCTCTGGCCGACGCCACCCCTCCGCAGCTGGAGTGGATGGCCGCAGAGACGGAGAGGTGTCTCAAAACGGGCGCATGGGTGCGAGCGAGGAGGCGACGACACGTATCCCGAGTGTTCCTGGTGCCGAAGCCGGGGACGAACAAGTGGCGTCTTGTGATGGACTTCCGCTGGCTGAACGCGCATTGCGTGAAGTCGCGGTGCAAGATGGAGACCCTCAAGAAGTTGCGTCGGCTCGCCAAGCCGAACGACTGGTGTATCAGCTTCGACCTCCAGGACGGGTACCATGTCGTGGGGATCGACCCCGCCTTCCAGGAGTACATGCAGTTCGACGTGCGGGGGGAGTTATTCCAGTGCGGCGCCCTTCCCTTCGGATGGAACGACTCGCCACGAATGTTCGTCAAGGTCATGAAGGTGCTCGTGGAGTGCCTTCGTTCTCCGAGATCCGCGGAGGATCGGCGGGAGGTGCGGAAGCTGCAAAGCGGAAGCAAGGTGTGACGACGTTGGGCAGTTCGCCGACGAGCTGGAGGATGCGGCCGCGAGGAGCATCAGCAGGGTGCGCGGGTGCTCCCTTACATGGACGACTTCCTGTTGCTGCTAAGCAGCAGGATCGAGGCGCTCAGGGCGCGCGAGCTGACATCTCGGGTCTTGGTGAGACTCGGATTGTCGCGCAACGAGAAAAAGGGGCAATGGGAGCCGACGCAGCGGGTGGAGCACCTCGGGCTCGAGGTGGACCTCAAGGCGGGACAGTTCCGCGTGACACCGGCGAGGCTGCAGAAGATTCACCTGCAGTCCAAGGCGCTTCTCAGCGAGGCGTCGCGACAGCGGAGGTGGCTCCCAGCTCGGAAGCTGGCAGCGTTCACGGGGCTCTGCCAGTCTGTGTATCTGGCAGTTCCTCCGGCGAGATTGTATCTCAGGGAGCTCCACTTCGTGCTCTCCACGAGGCGGGGATGGGGCGCGAAGGTGAAGCTCACACGGCAGGCGTGGAGCGACATCGAGTGGTGGCTCAGGCTGCCGGCTCAGAGCCGGTGGAACGGTCGCAAGATCTGGCGCAGCCCCACGAGAGCGAAGGTGCACACCGACGCGTCTCTGTTCGCATGGGGCGGGGTGCTGAACCTCAAGCACGCGGCAAGAGGATTCTGGTCCGACGAGCTACGGCATCTACACATCACGCACCTGGAGTTGGAGGCCGTGTACAAGACGGTGCAATCCTTCCTGAGAGAGCTCACCGGCAAGGTGGTGCGCCTCTACTGCGACAACCAGGCGGTGGTGGCCATGCTCTCGCACTTCACGTCGCGCAACCCGGAGCTGATGCGGCGGATGCGGCGCCTGTGGATCCTGCTGGACTTAAACGACATCGAGCTCCAGGCGAGGTACATCAGAAGCGAGGCAAACGAGTGGGCCGACCACTTGTCTTGGGACCGGGACCTCGACGACTGGCGGCTGAACCGCAGGTGGTTTCAGTGGGCGGAGCGGGAATGGCACCAGCACACCGTGGACCGCTTCGCCTCGGAGCTCTCCGCCCAGCTGCCGCGCTACTACGCACAGTGGCACGACCCGGGGTGCGAGGGCGTGGACTCTTTGGCCTTTTCCTGGCTAGGAGAGGTCAATTGGGTCAACCCCCCGTGGTCCCTCCTCGACGAGGTGGCGCACAAGCTGCGGGAGGAGAAGTGCGCCGCCACGGTGGTGGCGCCCTACTGGCCGGGGCAGATGTGGTTCAGCAGCTGGAGGCCATGGCCGACGAGGTGGTGATCTTGCCCCGGGGCAGGGACCTCTTTACTCCCAGCCGGCTGGGAGGGTCCGAGCTGCTCGGGGCCTCAAGCTGGGACGGCATCATGTTCCGCATCTCCGCCTCCCGGTGAGCCATTACCTGCAGGATGGGAGGCGGGCAGCCGGGCAGGCGCCACAGGCGGGGCTGGCGAGGGGCCTCAAAGTGAAGGTGTACTGGCCCCAGGATGATGCCTGGTACACCGGCACCGTGGGTGACACGGGGTCGGACGGCCTAACCCACATTGCCTACGAGGATGGTGACAAGGAGGACCTGGACATGAGCAAGGAAAGGTATGAGGTGCTCCCGGCAGCGGTGCAGGAGGTGACTAGCTGGGATGCGGCGCTTCAGGAGCGCTGGAGAGGAGAGTTGGGGGACAGCTCCCTCACTGAGCTGGCAGTGCAGATGCAGGGGGCAGCATTGGGCGGCAAGACGGTGGGCAACTACCGGCCGAAGGCTCGGGCCTTCATGGCGTTCTGTGAGGCGGAGGGCAGACAGTGGCTTCCGGCAACGGGGGCCACGGTGAGGCTGTACATTGCTCACATGCTGGACAAGGGCACGGTGCAGGCGTCCAACATGCAGCCCTACCTATCCGCCATCAACAACTACCACGAGGACATGGGGTTCCCCGGGCCTGCCAGGGGCCGGGCGATCTCCAGAGCAGTAAAGGGCATGGCCCGCCTCCAGGTGCAGGCGGCTGAAGCCGCGGGGGAGGAGCAGACGGTGCGGACCTGGCTGCCTGCCAGGCATGTCTCGGCGGTGCATGCGCACGGGCTGGGGTTGGAGCCGGTGGGCCGGGCAGCTACGGAGCTGCTCAGGGCGTGCACCTACGTGGTGTTTGCCTTCGTCACCTTCGGCCGGCCGGAGACGGGCGTCTCCATGCGCAGGGAGCACATCAGCATCACAGGTGAGGACATCTCCGTGGTTCTCCACAAGGAGAAAGGCAGAGGGCACGTGCGCCTCAGGAGGAGGCTCACCATCCCCGCAGCGGGGGTGGCGGGGCTTGTGCAGCTCCTGCAGCACTGGCAGCAGGTGCGGGATGCCTGTTGGGGGCATCGCCCGGTGACGGGCTCGGAGGTGCAGGGCAGCTACTGGAGGCTGCCGTGGGAGCAAGGAAAGCTCCAGTCGGCGCAAGCTAATGGCTGGGTGCAGTTGGCATTGGGGAAGCTTGGGTGTGTCCCTCCGGAAGGGGGACACTTCTCTGGCCACAGCACCCGCAAGGGGGCTTGTACCTGTGCCAGGGCTGTGGGCGCGGCGCTTGAGAAGTGCTGCTTCCTGGGCGGCTGGTCTCAGCTGTCCTCTGCCATCCACTCCTACATTGACCCGGCAGCTGTTCCCGACGAGCACATGGAGAAGTACTTCGGGGGGACCACTCCGAGATGGCGACAGCAGCAGCAGCGGCAGCCTGGCACAGAGCAGTGTGCCTAATGATCTCTGTTACATGGCAATGAGATGTGAAGAGCAAAAGAAATGGTTAAATTGGAGCCTGCGGAATTTTAGAGGTTTCTGTGCCGGTAGATCGATCAGAGTTTCCTGAGCCGTTAGATCAAAATCAGCAGCTGAGTTAGATCTAAAGGCTTTACACACAACAGTATTTAGGAGTTCCGCCCGTGGGAATCCGCAGCTCTGTTCTTTTGCCTTCCCTGCCCACCCAACCCAAAAGACTCTAAACATTTTGCCTTAGAAGCTGTGCATCAGCCTAAAAAGCATGTGAAGCTGTGAATCAGCCTAGAAAAGACATTCCAAAAGAGATTTTCTCTCACACACTTAAAAGCATGTAAGAAGAAAGCTATTTTTAATGAAATGCTATGCAGTGTGCCTGTTGGCAATGAGATGTGAAGAGCAAAAGAAATGGATAACAAGCCGCGGGGAACGTGCGACCGGAAGACACCAGGAGGAGAGGTGAGGGAGACCAGGGTGCTGCGAACACCACATGAGGACAACAGGGTTGAAAATAAGACACCGGAGGTGGTGCAATGCATGGTGGCAAAGGAAGCACCAATACAATCACAAAAATGGGAGCCAAGGTGGTACACTACTGAAACGAAGGAGAGGGAGAAAAGCAAGATAAATAAATAAAAGATTAGAGACATTCTTCCTTAAGGCAAACCGACCGGAACATGCGTACTCAAATAAACGGGGAAGAAGGTACTTGGATGAGCATAGAGTGGGGAAAACCTGCAGATGGGTACAACACGCAGGATGCCGCGGGTACAAGTTGGTAAGATACAACGAGGAGGTGAGACTCGAGACAAAACAACGAAACAATTATTGATGGGCGACGAAACACAGGCAGGTCGGTAGACACAGCGAGGTGATGAAAATGGAAGGGGCTAAAGTCATGGCACTACACATTGTAATAGACGCACTGAGTACGCTGGCGAAACAAAAGAAAAGGGCGCAAGGGATGGACAAGAGGACGGAAATGGAAATGCAACAGCAGCCTTCCCAGGTCGGAGGGTAGACACAAATGGAAGCAGGGACGGAAGAACAGTACCCCAGGAACTCGGTCTCGCAGGGAATATTCAGGGACGACGGAAAGCTGAACATGTACCAAGGGGACCTGGCAATGGAGGAATTGGACGAGGCCCCCCCGGGAGCAAGAACCATACAGGACATATTGGGAGTACTCAAGGGAAACGACATAGGTTTCCGGGAAATGATAAAGAAAAAGGTAGTAAACGGCAGGGGCACACAAATACCCAGAATAGGAAACGGGCATTGGCTACTGCAGATGATACGGGTCAGTGACAAAGGTGGTAAACGCACCTTGCAGGCCTATGTGTATGACTCGATGGGCGCCGGCTTGACGGTAACAAAGGCGCTCCCAGACAAACAGGATTGTCGGGGGAACTGCAAACAGCGATTGACGGATGGGTGAAGGATAACGAGGGGCGATGGAGTGCCAGGGGTCTCGAGCCACAATGATGTACGACAAACACCAGTATGACACGTACGACTGCGGGATATGGGTGATAAATATGACGGAACTGTGGCGACAATGGCTGCGGGAACACAACGGAGCATGGATACGGCAAGTATATACAAAAACGGTACAAACCAACCGGAGTGTTGAGCTACACACCACGGAAATAGCGCAGAGATGCAAAGAGAGATTCAGACCAAAGGTAAGGGCGGCCATTATGAAGGAAGACGTGCAACACATCGAGGAGGGCACAGAAGAGGTGGAGGTGGTCGGTGAAATGGAAGCAAAAAAGCCACGGATACAAGAAGACAAGGCACAAGGAATAGGTGCAGCGAATGCTTTCATGAGGAGGATGACACAGGACTACACAAAGGAGCGAGTGGAGGAAACGATGCGAGGGCAGGGTGTTAGCATGCAAGCACTAATGGAAGTGGGAGAAATACTCCGGGCGATGAGAGAAGAGGACCACACCCTCATAAGACGAACGATGGAGACGCTGGAGAAAGATGGGCACACCCAAATAGCCATTCGGGATAGGGAAAAGTGGGGTATAATGATGCTCACGGCGACAGGCCGGGATATACAGGCGCATGTGTGGGTCCCGACTGGAAGAATGCGTGAACAAAATGAATTACTGGGCATAGTGGACACGTGGGTCCACATGAGGACAATTTGCGATTTGCAACAGGGAACTTACAGCGGGATGGCGACACACAGAACACCCCCGGAATGGGAAACCTACAGCTCAGGGGAACAAGCGGCGAGGGTGGCCGGAAGCTGGAAATACTGGCATGTTGACGAAAAACCAGGGTGCTTCAGGCTGGGGACGAGAGGCGCCACATAGGCACCGAGGGAAGCCAGACAAACAACACCGGAGACACAACACGCACAGGGGTAATGCCCACAAGCAATGCTGAGGGACCGGACGGGCAGATGGATGACAACACGGCACTCACAATGACAAGGGGAAACGCGGGCGATACTCAAGGGGAGGAGGGCGTACGTTGCACGGAAAGACTGGTGCAAACCACACTACAGTTCCGGGTGGAAAGTGCCGAACAGGCGAGCAGCAGGCTGGAGAAAGAGAGAAGTGCGGCGGAACGAAGGAGATTGAGGCCTCCAACAAGCAAAAAAGCGGACAGGGTCACAAAGATGCCGGATAAACCTGACAAAGGGAATAATGCAGAAACGAAAGGGTCCCCAGAAGCGCGGAAACACTGGGGAGGGGGCATGCCTAAAACGGAGAATTTAGACCCCGAGAACATGCAGGATGGGCAACAGCACACAGTGACGTTCCTCACATGGAACATTCAGGGGTCGAGGTACTCGCTGTATGAGCTGGAGGAACAAATGGGGAGGTGGGACATTGATGTAGCGGTAGTTACGGAAACCAAAACGGCGAACGAGGAAATAAAGAGGCACTTCAGGAACAGCAAGCAGTCCAACATATGCACCAACGTGCCGAAAAGCAGAAGTAAAACAGGGGAGGACCACCAGACAGCTGGCCTTGCGGTCATACTCAGAGGAGAATACGCCAAGCCGCACAACTACACAGAAGTAAAAGTGCCGCACCTGCAAGGTGTACTCACGCACACATTGCTACACTTCCCGGGGGAGAAGTACCTACACCTGATAGGGGTGTACTACCCGGTTGAGGGAAAGGAGGCAACGAACGGCACGAACGAAGAGGGGCACCAAGAGGAACTTACCAGGAGGGAAACCAGAAAGGGCATACGAGAATATGTACAAATGGTGACTTCTGCCAACGAGGGAAACTCGGGAGAAACGGCTCTGGTGTGCGGGGACCTGAACGCCACGACAGGGAAACCGATGAACAGCAGAGACAGAGATCGGAATAAGGTACTCGGCATAACGGGCCTAACAGATGTAGGAGGAACCAGGGAAACAACCCTAACCTGGCACAAGCAAAGAAACATAGATAGAATGCTTGCAAGCGAAGCGGAACGGGAACACTACACACAACCCATCGAAGGGGAACTTACGGAGTTGCACACAAGTGACCACAAAATGATATGCACAACACGATTGGACCTAAAAGCCTGGGGGACCCACTGCCCAACGGTACAACAACGACGGAGGGCCAAAGCAGACAGGCTGCGGCTCCCGCTGACGGAAACGGAAGGGGCTACCCTTAGGCAGGTACTAGACACCGCATACACAAGGGAATTGCAGGATGAGCTACAGGAAGCAATAAATTCGGTAAAGACGAGCGCCACAATAAGGCACAAAAGAAAAGCGATAGACTACGCGGGGGAAGTGGTGGCAAAAATACTGGGGGCAGCGAGGGAAGAGGCGGTATTAAATACCAACCTACCAAAACAGGCAGCACCGCCGGCGGAGCAACATGGATTACACCTGCCAAAAACACTTCGTAAGGCGAGAGACGGTCACCTGAGGGAGCGGAACAGATGCCGCGAAAACATAGGCTCGTGGAAAAAGGACATAGAGGCTCGGGAATGCGCGACCGAGGAGGTACGGACGACGGACTTCGACAACGGGACAGAGGAGATGAGAGAATGGGAGCAATGGGAGAGGGAACAGAAAAAAACTGGCAGCAAAAGAAGCAAGGAAATGCATTAAAGAACATGAGGCAAACCGAAAGCAGAAAACGAGACTGAAAATGAGGGGGAGGTACTGGGACAACATTAAAAACTACCACAGAAAGATATACAGGCAGGAAATAGAGAATGGAAGCGCACCAGCGGCAACAATACAAGCCATGGAGACAAGGAACGGGGAGCTAGTGGTGGGACAACAAAAGGTAGCGCAGGCAATGGGCGAACACATGGCACGGTCGGCCCCTTACACAATGCAAGTGCCGGAGCAAGGGCTCATGGGTGCACCACCTTGGTTGGATGAGAGGTACAAGAACTACATGCAGGAAAACAAATGCGCGAGACCAGACCAGACGAAGGTAAACCTAAGAGTGGACAAGGAGGCCTACCGACAGGCTGTGAGGAAAATGAAAACCAACAAGGCGGCGGGACCCATGGGAATACAAAATGAGATACTAAAGCAAATACCGGATAGATTCCATGAACAATTATGCGAACTCATGCAGCTGATGTGGGTGCACAGGCATACGCCGCTGCCATGGAAGAAAGGGTACTCCTGTTTCCACCACAAGCAGGGTGATGTAACACAACAAAAGAATTACCGACCCATTGCGCTACTGGACTGCTTGTTCAAGTTATATATTGCGGTACTCACAAAAATGTTGGCAGACTTCTGTGAAATTAACGGAATGCTCTCACAGGCGCAGGAGGGTTCAAGGGAAAAACACAATACTATGAGACAGTTAACCAGAATAACTATCGCCATTGAAGACGCGAACCTCTCCAAGCATGAGCTGCACGCAAACTACATAGACTTTGAGAACGCCTATGGGTCGGTCGACCACGAGAAGTTGATAGCGACGCTGAAACACTTAGGTGTGCCGGCACAACTGACGGAAGCCATAAAGGACATACTGGGGGAAGAGGAGGAGGACTCCATACAAATGAGGGCAAAAGTAGGGGACCAAGTCTCGGAGGAAATACCGATAAGGAGGGGAATTTTGCAGGGGGACAGCATGAGCCCGCTCCTATTTACACTATACCTCGAGCCTCTCCTTAGATGGTTGGAAGTAGGGAACCACGGGTACCGACACATGTATGCGACGGACAAGGAACTCAGGGGGGAATTGAGAACCTCCTCGGGAGCGTTCGTGGACGACCTAATTATTCCAACAAGACTCATGTCAGGAATGGAGCAACGACTGAAGAAGCTGGCAGCATTCGGGGACTGGAGCGGGCTGCACATAAACAAGGACAAGTCAAAGATAACGGGGGTGGAGCATGGCAACCGAAATATAAGGGAAAGCAGGCACTAGAGGGTAAAATGTGGCAGCCAGACCCTAAAGGTGCTCAAGGCAGGGGAGACCTACAAATACCTGGGGGTCCTTCTCAACATGCTGGGGACTTGGAAGGAGGAGAAAAGCAAGTCACTGCAGGAACTAAGAAGAAGAATAGAGGCACTGCTGGCCACACCCCTCACACAAAAACAGAAAGAGTACTCCCTAAAGTCACCAGTGTTAGGTAAATTCAGGTACGGCCTCCACCTTGGAATATATACACATGGCGAGATACAGAAAGTGGAGAACCAGCTAGGAGCAGCACTGGAACGGATCTATGGACTTCCGGCGAACGGCACCCCAAATGAATTAAACACAGAGGAAAAGGAAGAGTATGGACTAGGGCTACAATCCCTACAGGCAATATATGCGCAGGAGGTATACTCGGGGTTGGCGGAAGCCGTTCAAAGCGAGGAGGACAAAGGAGTACACATGGGATATGGCAAAAGGGAAAGAAACCTTAAAACCAGGCAAAGGATGTCGCAAGTCAGTAGGTCCATAGCGGGGCGACTGGAAAGACACTTCGAGCAGAGAGGCCACAATGGCAACAGGGGTAAGCTGAAAATGGGATTACAGACACAAACGAACACCCTGAGGAAAATGAATGCCCTCTATGAATACGGGGTGCATGTAAAAGGGGTGGGAAACCACATGCAGGAACTGGACAAAGAAACCCTACCCATAATGAAACAATTGGGGAAAGCCAGGAGAGTGTATACTCACGTAGAAATGGAGGGCACCACCAGAACAACTAAGTACCTTAGGAGAATGGACGAGGAATACAGGGACCCTCAGGAACAGCCCATGACGACGGGGTCTGAGAAACTGGGGACGGTGAATGTCATAAAGGAAACAAAAACTGAGCAAGCCACCAAAGAGATGAACTTCACCAAAATGCTCACACTGTTCAGAAACTACCCGGACCTCAAGTACCTCACCACTGCGGACGGAAAAAAGGCATTACCAATAGCAGCACTGGAAGCGACTGGGGGAAGGGCACACGACAATAACACGGTACAGAAAATAACACAGGGCATGCTACACCTGTACCCCTACTTTTGTGAAGCTCAACCCAATAGTGTTAAAGCACCAAGGGACCACTGGGACCATGAGTGGAACCGAAGGTTGAAGCCGGAGTACGTACAACAACGGAAAACAGGAGAACTGGAAAAATACATCAAAAGCACAAGGAGGATGTAAGAAATAAGAGACTGGCCGGCATAAATAAAGGCACTCCATGAGGCGGGGAACAGCCTAAAGGACATGCTGCAATTGCTGCCCATGTACCCACTGGCCAACCAAACAAAACACTTAGAGGACGCAGGGGTGGAGTGGACTGAACAGGAAAGGGAAACCCTGGGTATAGGACTGGAGGACCAGGAAAGAGAGGAGGGCGACATGATGGCGGAACGGAACCCACCAGGGAGGACCAAAAGAAACACACTGCAAAGGGACACGGGCAAATGGGCGAGACAGGAGGACCTGATGGAAGCTCCGGGTCGGGAAGGAACCCACACACCTACCAGGATATTGGCCAGCAGACAATACCTAGACAACTACACGGACATGGCCTCAAAAGTAATAAAGTATGAGACACAGTGGACAGACAGCGAAGGGAACATGCTGAGAACCTGGAGTACGGAAGAAACAATTAGAACGTACCTATTGGCGCACACCCCCTCCTCGGACCAAGGATGGGAAGACCTTGTGGACGAATGGAAACGTACCAAGCAGGGCAAACGGGCCGAACGTGAGCCCGAGGATGAAATACTGGCGGGAAAACCGAGCAGTGAACAAAGATACTGGAAAAGTGTTACCCACTTGGAGATTAGCACGGGGGAAACAAACCCAGACCAAGACATTAAGCACACATTGGGCACAAAGGACAGGCAACTACGCACGGAAGGCGATACTACCTACTGCTATGAACCCGAAAGAGGTCTGATAGGCACCCTCAGCACCGCAAAGGTCCGGGAACTGTACGATAGGTATGCCCAGGCGGTGGGGGATGTCTCAGCTCAATGGCCGACCGAGGAGCAGCTGGCCAAAAGGCTAAAATCAAAATTGGAGCATAGAATACACGTCGACACCTTTGAGGAGGAAATTGCGCAACTACTCATAAGGTACTCCAGCAAAGCAGAAATGAAGCACAAGAAAAGAAACCTACAAAACCACTGGACCTTTCCCCCGGAAATGATGGAGGCAATCCACGAGGCCATGGGGGCACGGACGGAAGTCTTTGCCTCCCCACTCAATGTACACAAGAACACCAAGACATACTACTCGCAATTCCCGAGGGACTCTGTGTTCGGGGTTGTGGGCTCGGCCTGGGAGGCGCGATGGGAACAGCTGGGGGCATACTGTCAATTCAACCTAGAATACACGGTTGAGGACCTCTACAGGGCACTGAAGAAGGCGATAAACGCCACGAAAATAGCGGAACCTGTCCTATGGGTGGGGATATACCCCACGTATGCCAAAAGCCCGTACAAGAAATTGTTGAACAAGCACATGGGATATAGGGTACACGAGCTGCTCAAGGTGAAGGAGGGGCAGTTCACATTCCTGCCACCGGACCATCGGATGCAAGGCAGCCTACAAAAACCAAAGCAATGTAACTGGAACATGAGGATATTGATAGTTGCAAACGCGGCAGGATGGAGGAAATTCTGTCCAAACGCGCTGAAACCCACAACATATTTAGCGAGGCCCTTCGCAGGTGCCCACAAAGCAAAGTCCGGACGGTCGGCAGGGCATGCTACGGGCACAAGCCTCTTACACTCAGGGACACGGACAGGCAACCCAGGTCAATAACAAAATGGGAGAAAGACTGCGTCATAGACCCGTCTCCATGGGCGAGCCACGAGCTACCTGAACTACATACCCTACCAGGAGAACAACTGGAAAGACATATAGAGGAGACAATCGACCGCTGGGTAGAAGACAGGGGGAGGGAAGGGGAACACAGAGGAGGGGACTCGGGACCGAGACCCACAGTAGAGGACGTACTGGGGGCCAACACAACGTGGAGTAGAGAAGAAATAAGCAGGGATGCACTCAGAAGGTGGGTGCTGCAATTTACGGACCCAGACACGACAGAGGGGGACATAAACGGGGACCAATGGCTGCAGTGGGAGCAGGGTGAAAATGAGGAAACTGACCCACAACTCGAGAACCAGTGGGACAACAACGGGAAAGGGTACCCGGAGCCCGAAAGGAGGTTCAACAGAAAAGACATGGTCTATAAGGACGGAAGTCAGAGGAAAGTTAAATAGGGAGACGGGGAGCAGGAGGAAGCAACAGCAGCAGGTGTATGGGACCCAAGAGGGGGACCGGACATAGAACATATGCAAAGATGGCAGGGCCACTGCCAAACGGTCAACAGAGCAGAGCTCGCGGCCATATATATGGCACTAACGTTGGATGCAATCATGGGCAAAGAAGAGGTAAATATATCCACAGACAACCTAACCTCACTGTACCAAATACAAAACATGAAGAGAAGGCCTCACACGTTGGAAAGGCATGTGCACCGAGATATGCTGTGGAAAATAATGAAACAAATACAAACGCTCAACGGGAATGGGACCAAGGTCGCCTTGTACAAAGTCAAGGCACATGCAGGGATACATGGGAACGAGATGGCGGATGAGGTAGCCAAAAAGGCCTGTGTGGAGGGAAAATATGGCCTGAACCACGACAACACGGACACGGTAAAGCTACAGGCCATTTGCAAGTCTACAGGAAGACAGTTGCAAGGCCACCAGGCTATATTTAACCATGTGAGAAACCAAGTACGGGAGGCAGAAATGACGGGAGAAACAAATGGCATACAAAGGATGAAAAGAAAGCTAGAGACCGGGCCGGAGGAATGGGAAACCAAAAAGCAACGCATTGCAAGAACAAAAGCTGAGCATGCGCAAAGAAACGGGGAACTGAACGAACCGGAGGCACGCGGGGAAACGGCAGGGGACACGTGGCATGAGGAAATGGAAGCGCAACAAATGCAGGAGGATGAGATTGAGTTCCAGCAGATGGAACAGGAGGACGAGGCAGCACAGATGGTGGCGCAGCACACGCAAACACTACAGCAAGAAGAGGGCGGGCCAGAGCCACAGCCAATAGGAGGGCGCATAGGGGAGGACGGGGATGAGCCCACCCGGGAAGACCAATGGGAGGTTGAGGAGGTGGAACTGAGACGGATGAAGGAGGAGGAAATAACACTTATGCATGAAGGGCAACAAGAACACAGGGAACCACAAAACCAACAGGAAACAGACCACGCGAGGCAGGACACGCGAATGCCCTCGCAGGGAACTGAGGAACCGCAAGACGGCCAACAAGGTATTGCGTTGCAGGTGACACAGGAAATGGAACTACCGGAAACCCAAGACATGAGCATGGAGGCACAACAGGATGAGGAGGATGACCTTATTGAAATGGCCCAACAGCAGGAGGAAGCATAGGAGGAACAGAGAGCACTCCAGGAAATGGCACAGCAACAAGCAACAACACAAAGGGAGGCACAACTTGCGAGAGGGTGGAGGAGGGCTTCAATGGAGAAAATACGGATAGCGGGTCGAGAAACGCCGGAGAAATATATGCAACACCTACGGGGGGACACAGCCATGCACAAGCTCTCCAACGAATACTGGAAAAAGGGAACTGAATACCTAAACGAACATGACGTAATTGTTCTACTCAGATGCAGAGCAAACAAGCTACCGGCGGGCCCCTACAGAAGATGGAGACGAGGAATACGGGCACAAAAGTGCAAATATTGCGGGATGCCTGGGCAAGTAAACGCAGGGGGCTTCATACGCACGGCCCATGTACTAGGGGGGTGTACATAAAGGGAGATAAAGAACATGATAATAAGCAGGTCACATGAGACCGCCAAAATGATAGCAAAGGACATGAGCAAAGGCAGGAAAGGAGGATGCATAATAAGGACCCACGCCGGGAGAAGAGGGGTGGGAATGAATGCGGGCAGACCAATAGAGGACTTCCAACTCACGAGAGGGCAATGCAGAATGGATGGAAGAAACGCTCCAGCACCAGAGCATGGAAAGGACACCATACCACACTTTGTAGACATAGTAATGTTGGAAGGAACCGGAAAAGGAAACAAGCAGCCGGGATACACACACCAGAGAGCAATGGCAGACGTGGGACATATACACCTAGTGGAGGTAACGTATACGGATGAGATGAGCTGGGAAGAAGCACTGAAAACGAAATATACGAAATATGCACCACTAGTAAAACTATTAGAACTATATGGGTACAAAATAACGCTACATGTAATGGTATTCGGAAATACAGGCACGATATACGAACACACGGAAAAAATACTAACCAAACACCTAGGATTCGACAAGCAGGAAGCGCTACACATCCTCAGGAAAATACACAACCTCGCTACGAGATATGCAGTTAGCCTCAATATGTAGACTATACAGGAAACAAGTGGACAACAAACCGGATTGAAGGAAAATGAATAAGAGTCAAGGGGACTCAAAAAGCCCCACACCCCGAATACGGGTGTCTCTTTTTCTTTTTTACCCGTCATTGTACCTCTTGTCCTCGCTCTGCCTTCTTCTATCCGCAACCAGAGCTCTCGCCACAGCAACAGTCTCCTCGTCCACAGTAGCCCCCACTATACCCGATGAGGGAACCAGAGATTGCTGCACCACGTTCACAAAGAAATACTCAGCCCTCTGTACTAGCATATCAAAGGAAGGACGTCGTTCCTTGCTGATATCCGCAACAACTTGCGAGTACTCCACAGGCATAGCAGCAACAGCCATTGCAGTCACCAGCACCTCCACAGTCGTAGGATCAAGCCTCGCACCCCCGTAGTTGGCCACAGAACTCATTACGTCACCAAAGTAACCCAACTGCTTCACCGGGTCCTCATTCACGCTTACGATCAGCTTGCACAGCCTCTTCATTGATCCCGCGAGTTGTCCAAACAACTGCGGCTCCACTCTGCACTTCGGTTTCCTGAAAGCCTTCAAGCCGTCATTGCCACACCGTCGTACGACGTCAAAGGCGTCCCCAGCTGTTACTTCCTTCAGAATTGCTGACAAAATTGTACTGGCCACACTAGCAGAACCAGGCACATGAAGTTGAATGAATGAATAATGAAGCCGACGCCGTCTTCAAAGAACTCGTCGTTCTCAACGTCGTTACCTCTCTCCTTTGCCCGTGATGAAGGCATATCTCTTGCCTGTGATGAAGGCTTTTCCTCTGCAGTCGATTTGCGATATCCTCCCGATTTAGGTGTGAACAAGTTCAGTCCTTTGATATCTGCAATATCTAACACTTGATAATCACACACCAGTTCAAGCAGCTCAGGGTAAAACGAGACTGCTGACTCAAACTGTGTCTTAAATTGAACCCAGGATTCATACTGATTCCTCTCTGTTCCTGTGTACTTCATTGTACCTAATAATTTCACTACGCACTGAACTGTCTTCTGTGCGTTGGCAGGGCTCATTCCACCCGACTCAGCTTCTTCATGATCTGTTGATTTCACAGGCTCTTTCTTCTCAGCACTCAACACCTTAATTGTCTCCGCCATAGATTTCATAAAAGCAGCCTGTTGCTCTATCAAGTCCTGAAGCTGAGATTCCCGTGTAGGATACTTCCGTTCTGACACCCCCGCGTCAGTCATGACGACTGTAACCTACACTACTTCAGATCCATATAAGGCCCATAACCTAGGATAATCAACTTCTACTTAGTTCATATACTCAGGCATATTTAGTAGAATGTGCACGAACTCACACACACACACACACACACACACAGTTGAATCCTATCAAATCTCATAGAAGTATTTTTGAGTTACACGCAGTGCTTATACCCCCCAGTTGTGTTCCCGCTCACAACTTACTGTTACTCAGTCATAGCTACTCCTACTCGTACTTGTACTCTTGTGTTCTGTAACCAGATACTGTGTACATCTTGAATTGATCTGTTGACTCTGCTGGAGTCTGCTTGTCATCATTGCTCTGTCTACATATACACATCTTAGTACTATACTCTGACAGTACTGTCATACTGTCATACTCTCATGCTGTCATCATTTGTCATAATTTGTCATTTTGAGCCAACAGTGTTTAACACTGCATGAGAGTCTACTGCTTTCCTACCCGTCTCCATATATAATTTACTTGCAACCACATCTGAGGAACCACCCTTGTGAAGCATTGAATGCCATAAGATGCGCCGAGAAAAGCCAGCCTACCATCATGCCAGTGGACATGCGAAGCATTCAGGAACTTGACAGTTGTGCATCAGACGGGTGGAATGCATCTGACCCGGGGGACTTTTTGCGCCTCCCACGCGGGGAATTTATCATCGAGAGCATCATTCAGGCAAGGGGGAAGTAAGCTAAGAGAGAGACTGGTGGAAGAGGAGAGAGTGAGTGCGGGATGAAGGGGGGAGGAAGTAGAGCTACCACATGCAAGCAATACCTGGAAGCGGGCTCATGCCATTGCCATAATATCAGAGGGCGAGGATTTGAGGAACATCGCGGCAAGTGAGCAACTCAGCAGCTAGTGCGAGGTGGACCCGGGTCAGACAGGAAGTGTCCACTGCCGGCATGCCCCCCAGCTGGCTTCCAACTTAATGACTGGATCTTATTGGTCCATGAGTGTAGAGAAATGGAAAACAATGCACGATGCCGGGATAATTAATGGGAGAGAATGCATGCAATCATCAATCAGCTGTTTTATTCGGAAGTATCAATTCAGTGAGGCGAGTGAGCCATGGGAGAGACTGGTGGGAGGGGAGAGGGCGAGTTCCGGGAGGAACGGGAAGAGCGAGGCAAGCAAAGCGGAGCTACGTCCGCAAAAGGAGACCCGGATGCAGACCCTTTGTCATTGTCTCTCTGTCACAGGGATGTGGGGGCCATTCAAGAACTTTTCAGTTCGAGCTTCAAAGAGATGTGAGCTATTCGATCATGGGAACATTTTCTACCCGATCCGGAGGACTTTTTCTACCCGTCTCCAGGGGCCGCCTGGGGAACTTTTATTCGAAGGTAATTCGAAGATAGCATTCCGGTCAGGGGGAGAGAGCCGTGGGAGAGATTGGTAGCAGGTGAGAGGGTGAGTACAAGAAGAACGGGAGAGAGAGAGAGAGCAGAGAGCAGAGGGGTGTTACCGCACCGCAAGATACCCGGATCGTGATTCCGATTCTCCAACCACTTAGTTGGTTCCTGGGAGATACCCGGATCCCCAACTGTGCGTGCTGTGGGTCATAGGGTTGCGGTGTCCCTCACATTGCAGCAGTCATGTCTGCTTTCAGCCGCCCTTATCAGAGAACTATCTGCCCGGTGTGACGTCACCCAGCTAGATGCAGTCTGGATACCACTGCCCGGACACTTGGGGTGCGGGCCCAACTTTGCTCTTTAAAGAATGGTTCGGGAAGAATGCTTGCTTGGGTCGTGGGTGTGAGGAGGGATATGCACTGGCCCTCGGGTGGGTGTTCGTTGACTTCACACGCAGCCTTGGGACTGGTGCAGAGGGATTCCCATGGCAATCTGCACAATTTGTTGACTTCACACGCAGCCTTGGGACTGGTGCAGAGGGATTCCCATTGCAATCTGCACAATTTGTTGACTTCACACGCAGCCTTGGGACTGGTGCAGAGGGATTCCCATTGCAATCTGCACAATGATTTAGGAAAGTTGGGGGCACTAGAGACGGCCTATTATGACAGCTAATCAGGAGCAAGGTAGGGCCATGGTTGCCCAACAATGAGGGCCGCACAAGACTGGATGGCCCTGCAGAGCAGAGCGAGTCGACCCATTCGGTGGACCCTCATTCATGACACGGTCTACTTGGGGCCCGGAGACTCGCGGATGTCACCGCCTCTCTTTGCAATTCATCCAAACTAGTCTACCATACTCCCAGAGAGGCAGTACCCACTATTATATATATATGTTATATACGGAAAGGGGAGCGCGCACATGCACACCAGACTGGACCCGAAGCAGCACCACCTGGAGTTCATCCTGATCAAGGGGCCTTGGGGCGAGGTCAAAGGGTACCTCTGGAGCATGCTTACGAGGAGGTACAATCCTCCCCCACGGCCATTCGTGGTGGAGCAGTTCCACAGGTAGGCGTTGTGGAGGTGCACTGAGCTGCCTTCCACAGCTGAGATGCATCCTCCCTCATACATTGCCAGTCCATCCTCCATCTGGATATCGTGGACGGATAATTCGCTTTTCTGCAGGTGGATGTGGCCACCAAACAAAGCCGATCCGCTGTGCACAAGTGCCACATGCTGGAACTCCACCTGGCTCTCTAAGGCATTCAGCAGGCCCCCGCTGTAGTGCATTGCGTGGCTGTTTTGGAACGTGCAATTGCTGACGAGCACGGTGCTTTTGTCGGCGTAGAGCACGCCGGCCGCATCGCTCGCCTCGTTGTCATACAGGAAGCTATGAGTCACCGAGGCGTTGGAATCCACCATGGAGAAGACCCCACCGTTGACTGCATAGGAGTTGGCCACCACAGTGTCGGCGAGGCGGATTGACGAGTGCGAGCCGATGTAGAAAGTGCCACCAGCGCGCGACGCCCTGTTGAGTGTGGCCGTGACATTTGAAACTCCTGCGTTCCCGCAAGCACGCCGGCGAGGACTACGTTATGCACATCAGGAGGTGCGCACTCCTTGAGCCCACGCTGTATCAAAAGCTCACATTCGTTGAACGGCCCTCCATCAGATGCCACAAGCCTGATGCTGAATACAAAACAGATGGGTGCATGAAAGGGAGGGGGCTGGCACCGATATCTGCCCAATCAGAGGCCACCGCCCCTCCGTTGATTGCACTGCCAGAAAATGAAATGCCCTCGTTTCAGAAAAGGAGGGCATCACAGAGCGGAAATAAAAATCAAATTCAATGCTGAAAACAAGAGATGCGAAAACCACAGGGAACCTGTTGTTGTGCAGCTGGCTATCAATCATCTCTAAGCTACCGCTCACGGAGATGTACAGCGCACCACCCTGCTTGCATTTGTTGGCTACGAGGTAGCAGTTGAACACCTGCACTGCGACGGCTTTCCCTGCACATGGGCACCTTCGCCCCCCTGATGGCCTTCAGGCTCTTGAGCATCACTAGTGCTCACATCATACTGTATGCATAAGAGGAGCTCCACTGCTCCACATATGTGTTTTGGGGGGCAACGCAGCCACGAATGTTGCTCAGAATGGGGACCGATTGATCTCGAGACTAGGTGCGGCCAACCCCACCTCCATAGCGCTATAATGCCAACATATGCGTGTCTCACCTGCCATCATGCCGCCATTACCATAGGCTTGATTTTTTTCAAAAATGCTATCAATGAAAATGTAACGGCTCACCAAGGCCTGGTCATGTGACCCTGCATTAAACCTCCCCACAAAGCTCCCCCCACCCCCCACCGCACGATGCCAGTCACCTAGAGCCAGCCTCCCCTTCATACCGCACGATGTCAGTCACCCATAGCCAGCCTCCACTTCTAACCGCACGATGCCACTCACCCAGAGCCACCCTCCCCTTCTTACAGCACGATGCCACTCACCCTGGAGAAGCCTCCCCTCCCTGCCGCACGATGCCTGTCAATGTGAATTAATTGAGGAAAATAATGTTCTCTAAATTATGAATATTGGGAATTACTGGGGGGGAATTTCTGGCATGCCAAAAGTGAGCCCGGGGCTCGAAGGGAACTATGAATTTTGATTTCTTTTTGGCGCAAAGGCTGCTACTGGGTTGATTTTTGACATAACCCACTTGGAGCAGTTGATGTTGCAGAAAGGGGGCTTTCATGGGGCGGTGGCATGCTTGAATCATTTCTTGCTGGTGGTAGACTCCGAGGAGGCGCGCCAGGAAGCGTCTGAAGTGCGTTCGGAATTGGCTCCTGAAAAAATTGAGGGGCCTCGGCAAGACATGCATTGTGTTTCTGGGGTCTGGTACAGTCGAACTAGTCTGGGTGAGGGATTATGTCGATGAGTGTTGATGAGGGCAGGTGAGCAGAGTGGCAGAGGCATGCAAGAAAATTGTTGTATTACCTAAGTTTCGTGCCAAGGAAGCTGAAATGTTGGTGGGGGCGTTGAGATCTCCTTCGAGCAGCACCGAGAGCACCTAGAATTTGAGAAGCCACGCTGCAATACGGCAATGGCTGGGAGCCAGGCTGCAGTACAGCAATGGTTGGGAGACGGGCTGCAGTACGTCTTGGATGTTGCGTATGCTGTGAACACGAAGAAGAGTCACACCACCGGCTAGAGATCCTTTGTGAGATTCATGCTAGCTTTTTGGAATCAGTTGGGCCAATATTGGATGAGGATTTGGCTATGTTCGACGTGTTTCAAGCTCAGGCGTGTACGGTGTCCACATTGAAGACATACCCCAGAGGAGTAAGCAGGTTGCACCTCGAGGCAGGGCTTATTTGGGTGCTAGTTAGCCACCGCTACAGAGTAGCTCTGACTTTCAGAGGTCTGAATAGGCGCATGGGAGATGAAGCCAAGCAGAAGCTCGATATTGCATTGAACATTTTGGCTAGAAGGTATTTTGCAATCCACTTTACGAACCTGAACATGATGACTTTGTCCGCCATATCAAGTGCACTATTGTGCTTGCTTAGGAAAGGCACTGTGTGTTGGAAAGGAAATTGCTTTAAAGGTGAGGAGGGCCCTAGGAAGCATGCTGGGTTCAGAGGACCTAGTCCGAGGTAATATTCGTCGGGGCTCTGCCTCGACAAATCCCCCGGAAACAGCTCTGCAAATCACTTGTTCGTCGAGCCTCGGGCTCAAATTCTGCAGGCTAGATATTCTCCCTCAGGACTTCCCGAATAATTCACAACTAACATTTTCCTCAATTATTCGCTCAAGTACTTCCCGGATGAGGGCTAGGGTCCCTCTGGAGAAAACCACACAACCTGAAAAAGTTGTCTAATTTATTTATTTATTTGTTTCCCGGGAAAATGTTTTAGGGGAGAGGTGGTGTGTACCAAATAACTAGTTTCACTCTCATTCTTTGAGTCCTGCTAGGGAGGTGGTCTGCATACTAGGTTGAAGAGTCGGCCCAACTGCAGGGGCTCTTACCTACCTGCAAGTTCCTTTACCCAACGCATACAGGGGTTTTCAGGCTGCCCCTCATCGTCTCCCCACCACTTTCCTCGGCCTGGCAACCAGCCTTCCTCCCGGGAAGCACTCTCCCTCCCACCGCACGATGCCAACCACCATGGGCAAGCCAGACTTCGGTCACCATGGGCTAGCCCCCCCCTCCCATCCGCTCCAAGCCAACCACCCCTGGCAACCCTACCACCCCTACCAACCACGCAACACCAATCAACCCAGGCAAGCCAATCCTCCAAACCACACGATACCAATCGAACCAAATAAATCTCGTCTCCCACCCGCCCACCACAGACAAGCCTCCCATCCCACCTGCACCCTGTCAAACTACCTTGGGCAAGCCTCACCTCCCATTCACATGATGCCAGCCACTCAAGGCAAGCCTCCCATCGCATTCACATGATGCCGACCATCACAGGCAGGCCTCGCCCCCCATTCACGTGATGCCAGCCACTCAAAGCAAGCCTCACCTCATTACCACACGATGCGTGTCACCCCAGCAGGCCAGCATTCTGGTTAAATTGGAGCCTGCGGAATTTTAGAGGTTTGTGCCGGTAGATCGATCAGAGTGTCCTGAGCCGTTAGATCAAATCAGCAGCTTAGTTAGATCTAAAGGCTTCACACACGACAGTATTTAGGAGTTCCGCCCGTGGGAATCCGCAGCTCTGTTCTTTTGCCTTCGCAAAAGAACTTCACAAGAAATTTTTCCTCGCGGAGAAATTCTTAGTGCGGCACACTGCAAATTTTTACCCCACATTTTAACGTTATTGTGGAAGTTTAAACCCTTGACGACTTACGACAATGAGCGATCAGGAAGGTGAGCAAGGCGTGTCGGAGAACAATGCTGGCGCGGCCGGACAACCGGCGGCGAAGTCCGGGATGGAAGTCCTGTTGGAGCAACAGGGCGAAATGATGAAGCTCATGATGAAGCAGATGGAGACTCTCGCAGCGAGAGTTGAAGTCGCGGAGGAGGCGGCAGCGAAAGCCGCTTCGCAGGCTGGTGGTTCCGCTCAGAGCGGAGACGCGGAGTTGGAGGCATTAAAAAAGCTCCCGTATGTCCCACACGTTGAAGGGAATCCGTTCCCTGTGAGACCTGCGACACTGGAGACTGACATGCCGCAGATGTACGGCCTGTACAACGACAAGACCTACGACGCCCTCTCCAAACGCACCAACTCGGCCATGCGTTACGAGCAGTTGGTGCTTGCCCCGGCGCTGTCGTACATGCACGATGCGATTGCGTTTTCCGAGGTGACCTTGGACTGGTGTCAAGATGAAAAGGATCCCCCAACGGTGGAGGAACTGAGTGAGCGCGTTTTCGCAGCGCACAACACGTTTAAGGGCGTTTTTTCGCTCTTGAACAACCGCTACACCATGTTGCAGCTCAGAGCGAGCATGGAGTCTGAGGCTCCACGGCGGAGCTGAGGCGTTGCGGGCGAAGTTGGCTTTCATCGAGGAGAAGGTGTACGCAGGCAGCGACGGGCTGGTGAGCGACTCAGTGCTCACGAAGTGGTTGAAGGAATTCGACACCACGAAGGCGAAGGCCGTAATGAACACGCATGCCAAGGCCAGTGCCAAAGTTTCGACTTTTCGTGACCGTCAAGGAGGCAAAGGCAAAGGCGCTGGAAAAGGTGAAGGTGGCCGCGGCAGCGGCAAGGGAGGTAAAGGGTCAGGGCTTGGGCGAGGCGCCAAAGCCCAGACCTAACTTTCCGATCACGGAAAGGTTGGACGCCTTCCGCCCCTCGGGGCGTTCAACGGAAAGAGCCCACCCTGCAGGAAAGGGTGCGGAGCAGAAGGGGGGCATGGCGCGCAGCTGGCGCGAACTCAGAGGTGATGCAGTGGATCAGCAAAGGGGCAAGGATGCGTTGGGTCGACAAGGCGCCTCTGCCTTTCGATCACGGAGTGTCGTTGGGCGACGCCACTCCTCCGCAGCTGGAGTGGATGGCCGCAGAGACCGAGCGGTGTCTCAGAACGGGCGCATGGGTGCGAGCGAGGAGGCGACGACACGTATCCCGAGTGTTCCTGGTGCCGAAGCCGGGGACGAACAAGTGGCGTCTAGTGATGGACTTCCGCTGGTTGAACGCTCATTGCGTGAAATCTCGCTGCAAGATGGAGACGTTGAAGAAGCTGCGTCGGCTCGCCAAGCCGAACGACTGGTGCTTCAGCTTCGACCTCCAGGACGGTTACCACGTCGTGGGGATCGACCCCGCCTTCCAGGAGTACATGCAGTTCGACGTGCGGGGGGAATTATTCCAGTGCGGTGCCCTTCCCTTCGGCTGGAACGACTCGCCACGAATCTTCGTCAAGGTCATGAAGGTGCTCGTGGAGTGCCTTCGTTCTCCGAGATCCGCGGAGGATCGGCGGGAAGTGCGGAAGCTGCAAAGCGGAAGCAAGGTGCGACGACGTTGGGCAGTTCGCAGACGAGCTGGAGGATGCGGCCGCGAGGAGCGTCAACAGGGGGCGCGGGTGCTCCCTTACATGGACGACTTCCTGTTGCTGCTAAGCAGCAGGATCGAGGCACTCAGGGCGCGCGAGCTGACATCTCGGGTCTTGGTGAGACTCGGATTGTCGCGCAACAAGAAGAAGGGGCAATGGGAGCCGACGCAGCTGGTGGAGCACCTCGGGCTCGAGGTGGACCTCAAGGCGGGAGAGTTCCGCGTGACACCGGCGAGGCTGCAGAAGATTCACCTGCAGTCCAAGGCGCTTCTCAGCGAGGCGTCGCGACAGCGGAGGTGGCTCCCAGCTCGGAAGCTGGCAGCGTTCACGGGGCTCTGCCAGTCTGTGTATCTGGCAGTCCCTCCGGCGAGATTGTATCTCAGGGAGCTCCACTTCGTGCTCTCCACGAGGCGGGGATGGGGCGCGAAGGTGAAGCTCACACGGCAGGCGTGGAGCGACATCGAGTGGTGGCTCAGGCTGCCGGCTCAGAGCCGGTGGAACGGTCGCAAGATCTGGCGCAGCCCCACGAGAGCGAAGGTGCACACCGACGCGTCTCTGTTCGCATGGGGCGGGGTGCTGAACCTCAAGCACGCGGCAAGAGGATTCTGGTCCGACGAGCTACGGCATCTACACATCACGCACCTGGAGTTGGAGGCCGTGTACAAAACGGTGCAATCCTTCCTGAGAGAGCTCACCGGCAAGGTGGTGCGCCTCTACTGCGACAACCAGGCGGTGGTGGCCATGCTCTCGCACTTCACGTCGCGCAACCCGGAGCTGATGCGGCGGATGCGGCGCCTGTGGATCCTGCTGGACTTAAACGACATCGAGCTCCAGGCGAGGTACATCAGAAGCGAGGCAAACGAGTGGGCCGACCGCTTGTCTCGGGACCGGGACCTCGACGACTGGCGGCTGAACCGCAGGTGGTTTCAGTGGGCGGAGCGGGAATGGCACCAGCACACCGTGGACCGCTTCGCCTCGGAGCTCTCCGCCCAGCTGCCGCGCTACTACGCACAGTGGCACGACCCGGGGTGCGAGGGCGTGGACTCTTTGGCCTTTTCCTGGCTAGGAGAGGTCAATTGGGTCAACCCCCCGTGGTCCCTCCTCGACGAGGTGGCGCACAAGCTGCGGGAGGAGAAGTGCGCCGCCACGGTGGTGGCGCCCTACTGGCCGGGGCAGATGTGGTTCCAGCAGCTGGAGGCCATGGCCGACGAGGTGGTGATCTTGCCCCGGGGCAGGGACCTCTTTACTCCCAGCCGGCTGGGAGGGTCCGAGCTGCTCGGGGCCTCAAGCTGGGACGGCATCATGTTCCGCATCTCCGCCTCCCGGTGAGCCATTACCTGCAGGATGGGAGGCGGGCAGCCGGGCAGGCGCCGCAGGCGGGGCTGGCGAGTGGCCTCAAGGTGAAGGTGCATTGGCCCCAGGATGATGCCTGGTACACCGGCACCGTGGGTGACACGGGGTCGGACGGCCTAACCCACATTGCCTACGAGGATGGTGACAAGGAGGACCTGGACATGAGCAAGGAGAGGTATGAGGTGCTCCCGGCAGCGGTGCAGGAGGTGACTGGCTGGGATGCGGCGCTTCAGGAGCGCTGGAGAGGGGAGCTGGGGGACAGCTCCCTCACTGAGCTGGCAGTGCAGATGCAGGGGGCAGCATTGGGTGGCAAGACGGTGGGCAACTACCGGCCGAAGGCTCGGGCCTTCATGGCGTTCTGTGAGGCGGAGGGCAGGCAGTGGCTTCCGGCAACGGGGGCCACGGTGAGGCTGTACATTGCTCACATGCTGGACAAGGGCACGGTGCAGGCGTCCAACATGCAGCCCTACCTATCCGCCATCAACAACTACCACGAGGACATGGGGTTCCCCGGGCCTGCCAGGGGCCGGGCGATCTCCAGAGCAGTAAAGGGCATGGCCCGCCTCCAGGTGCAGGCGGCTGAAGCCGCGGGTGAGGAGCAGACGGTGCGGACCTGGCTGCCTGCCAGGCATGTCTCGGCGGTGCATGCGCACGGGCTGGGGTTGGAGCCGGTGGGCCGGGCAGCTACGGAGCTGCTCAGGGCGTGCACCTACGTGGTGTTTGCCTTCGTCACCTTCGGCCGGCCGGAGACGGGCGTCTCCATGCGCAGGGAGCACATCAGCATCACAGGTGAGGACATCTCCGTGGTTCTCCACAAGGAGAAAGGCAGGGGGCACGTGCGCCTCAGGAGGAGGCTCACCATCCCCGCAGCGGGGGTGGCGGGGCTTGTGCAGCTCCTGCAGCACTGGCAGCAGGTGCGGGATGCCTGTTGGGGGCATCGCCCGGTGACGGGCTCGGAAGTGCAGGGCAGCTACTGGAGGCTGCCGTGGGAGCAAGGAAAGCTCCAGTCGGCGCAAGCTAATGGCTGGGTGCAGTTGGCATTGGGGAGGCTGGGGTGTGTCCCTCCGGAAGGGGGACACTTTTCTGGCCACAGCACCCGCAAGGGGGCTTGTACCTGTGCCAGGGCTGTGGGCGCGGCGCTTGAGAAGTGCTGCTTCCTGGGCGGTTGGTCTCAGCTGTCCTCTGCCATCCACTCCTACATTGACCCGGCAGCTGTTCCCGACGAGCACATGGAGAAGTACTTCGGGTGGACCACTCCGAGATGGCGACAGCAGCAGCAGCGGCAGCCTGGCACAGAGCAGTGTGCCTAATGATCTCTGTTAAATGGCAATGAGATGTGAAGAGCAAAAGAAATGGTTAAATTGGAGCCTGCGGAATTTTAGAGGTTTCTGTGCCGGTAGATCGATCAGAGTGTCCTGAGCCGTTAGATCAAATCAGCAGCTGAGTTAGATCTAAAGGCTTTACACACGACAGTATTTAGGAGTTCCGCCCGTGGGAATCCGCAGCTCTGTTCTTTTGCCTTCCCTACCCACCCAACCCAGAAGACTCTAAACATTTTGCCTTAGAAGCTGTGCATCAGCCTAAAAAGCATGTGAAGCTGTGAATCAGCCTAGAGAAGACATTCCAAAAAGAGATTTTCTCTCACACACTTAAAAGCATGTAAGAAGAAAGCTATTTTTAATGAAATGCTATGCAGTGTGCCTGTTGGCAATGAGATGTGAAGAGCAAAAGAAACCCCCCTACCACACGATGCCAGTCAACACGGGCGAGCCTCCCCACCTTACTGCACGATACCAGGTACCCCCAGGAGCACACATCAGCAAGGCTCCCCAACTTCAAAGCGGACCACTGCTGTGAGGTAATTCACCTATTGTGTAAGCGTAGAAGGCTCCGCCGTCATCTGCAGAGTGGCCGCGCACCACACTGTGCTGAAGTGTGAGCTGGATCATCCCGGAGGATGACATCAGCCCCCCTGTACCCCCAGTTGCCCGGTTTGCGTCGAATTGGCTATCGGAGAGCTCCACCTGTCCAATTGATCCTGAGAGAACACACCATTCGCCAGCAGTGGGAGACTCAAAACAAGAGCTACACTGCCAGGGAGCGGCAGAAGCACTGCCTACCGACTGCAAATGCCTTCGTTAACACAAAGCTGTCAGGGTGGAAGGAATAAAATGCTGATTTGAGTTGATTCCAAATTGCAGCGGGTGATAAAAGAGAGCCTACATCTTGCACAGCGCATATGAATAGGCCAGTTTACTGATCGCCCTGTTGTGATGAGCGCAGAGGCCTGTTTGCCGACCGCCCCCTTGCGAGCGCGGAGGCCTGTT
>LGRX02024230.1:8158-28149 GCA_001247695.2 Cymbomonas tetramitiformis | reverse complement strand
GAGCGCAGAGGCCTGTTTGCCGACCGCCCCCTTGCGAGCGCAGAGGCCTGTCTGCCGACCGCCCTATTGCGAGCGCAGAGGCCTGTCTGCCGACCGCCCCCATGCGAGCGCAGCGGCCTGTTTCCCGACCGCCTCCTTGCGGCGCAGAGGCCTGTTTGCCGGCCGCCCTTTGCGAGCGCAGAGGCTGTTTGGCTGACCGCCTATTGCGATCGCAGATGCCTGTTTGCCCGACCGCCTATTGCGAGCGCAGAGGCCTGTCTGCCTGACACCGCCCTAATGCGCGCAGAGGCCTGTCTGCCGGCCCGCCCCCATGCGAGCGCAGCGAGCCTGTTTAGCGGCCGCCTCCTTGCGACGCAGAGGCCTGCTTGCAGCCAGCCTTTTGCGACGCAGAGGCCTGTTCACCGGCCGCCCTATTGCGGCGCAGAGGCCTGTTTGCCGGCCCGCCCCCTTGCAATCGCAGAGCCTGTTTGCACGACCGCCCCTGTGCGAGCGCAGAGGGCCACCTGTTGCCGACCGCCCCTTGCGGCGCAGAAGGCCTGTCTGCCGACCGCCCTATTGCGACGCAGAGCCTGTTTGCCGACCGCCCCTTGCGAGGCGCAGAGGCCTGTCTGCGACCGCCCTATTGCGAGCGCAGAGGCCTGTCTGCCGACCGCCCCCATGCGAGCGCAGCGGCCTGTTTGCCGACCGCCTCCTTGCGAGCGCAGAGGCCTGTTTGCCGACCGCCCTTTTGCGAGCGCAGAGGCCTGTTTGACGACCGCCCTATTGCGATCGCAGATGCCTGTTTGCCGAACGCCCTATTGCGAGCGCAGAGGCCTGTCTGCCGACCGCCCCCATGCGAGCGCAGCGGCCTGTTTGCCGACCGCCTCCTTGCGAGCGCAGAGGCCTGTTTGCCGACCGCCCTTTTGCGAGCGCAGAGGCCTGTTTGACGACCGCCCTATTGCGATCGCAGATGCCTGTTTGCCGACCGCCCTATTGCGAGCGCAGAGGCCTGTTTGCCGATCGCCCTCTTACCTTGGAGACACCAGCCCATTAGAGCATGCAACAAAGATGGAGGAGAAAACCGGTTACAAATTTCTTTAATATTATTAGTTAAAATTTCTTTAATATTACTAGTTACAATTTCGTTTGATATTATTGGTGATTTAGAAATATTAGAGTCCAAGAGCAATCTGAAGGTCAATAACCGGTTCCTAAACCACACCTTAACCCTATTGAACAACCAGCCATTTCGAACCAAAATGAGGAGATCCGCTTTGCATTGCCCGCGCATCAAACACAATGTGGATCACAGGGCAGGCGCCACATGTTCTGGGAGGGCAGCTCACGCACCCATGTACAAGACTCCACCATCCACCGATGCGGAGTTGTGTGAGAAAGTGCTGTTTGATACCAGAAGTATCCCACCTTCAATGAAGAGGCAACCCGCATTTCCAGTACCTGATCCAAGCCGGGACTTACACTTTGCTACTTCTCGTAGAGGCGCCTTGCTTGCATCAGGCATACTTTGCTAATCCCACAAAGTCAGATTGGGCACACCACTGAAGCCGAGGCAATATTTCAGGGAATTGAATCTCATGTGGCAGCAGCCTTGAACGCCCAAGGTGATGCTCAGCTGCTGCGGCCGGATATTGCACTTTCGACATCCAGAGGGAGGAGTGCAAGGTTACTTATAGCAGGAGAGTGAACAATTCAATGTTGCACTATTTTTCTCCCTTTTGTGCGGCGAAGCCACCAGGAGCCCACTCGCGAGAGCAAGAGATTTCAGGCCAAGGAATTCACTTCTCAGCTGAAGGCGCCTGTCGAAGGCGCCTGGTGCAGAATGAGCTTATAAACAAGCACTCAGCCCCCCTTGGAATTGAGAAGCAGAAACACACCGCGTGGCACGAGATCAGCTGACAAAAGTCAGCCCACCTTCATCCCAATGGAGAAGCAATACAACAACAGGTCGGGGCCGTGACCGGATACCATCAACTCAGACATGCCCCTATATCCCAGATGCAAAGTAGCATGAATGGATGAAACGGTGTGGTGACCGATCGCTAAACAATTGCTGTAAACAATTGCGGATTCCTGGGTAACGGAGTAAGCGAATCCTGCTGACATGCCCTCCAGTAGCTCTCGGTCGATGGATGGGACTCGGCGGTCCATCAAGCAGAAGCAGAAACACACCTGCACTGTTTGCCCTCAGCACACTGTCCCGGATCTCGACGGTTGAGTTAGACTTGGGAGAGTAAAGCACACCGCCATGCACGGACGCCGAGATGGATGACACATGGCAGTGTTCAAACAGAACCCTCGTGCCTTCACTGGCGTCCTCCAAGTTCACGATTGCGCCCATCTCTGCCATGTGAAGCGCCAGCACTTTCATTTCAGTACACCAAACCACATCGCTGTTATAAGCTACTATCCTTCCTTAGTACCTCCTACATGAAAAGCGGTCACTTTCATTTCAATACCCGACATCTGCGTTGCATGCCTCTCTTCGATAATCATATAAGCCCACCCTGAGTCCCTGTGGAATCAACCAAAAATGAGGAGGGTGCTGGGTTTCCCGCCCTTGTGAATCAAGTGCCGCCGGACAAAAGCACCTTTCCAGCCTGTCCTAGGCCTAACCGCAGGTGTTGACCTTACTTCTCGGCAAAAATAACGCCCGTCTGAAACAAATTTCTGCGATGGCTTCCTGGTTGGCAATGATCATGCACCAGACGCCACATACCGGCAATGGTGTCTTTAAAAACACTGTGACTTAGGATGATGTCGAGGCTTGGATATGACTGTGTTGATCTTATGATTGGGCCGCCAGAACCGTGACTGTTGTTCAGGAAGAGGCAACTGATAATATTGATGTCCACGCCGGACTGGATCAATGGGGCATTATCTTCCCGATGATTGTCTACAAAAGCGCAGTTTCCCATCTTCAAAGTGCTGCCAGTGCCGCCGATAAGTAATCTCCCTGAAGGCCACGCCCCCCACTATCCCATGAGGTTTCAAGCACAACGAGAGACTTTTACTGGGCGGTTCTCAGGTGCAGGATACATTTGGACAGTCTTGATGGTTACCCGCCGTATGAGGAGAGAAGTGAGAGGACCGGTGAGGATAACCTGCAGAGAATTCAACGATGTGTGCGAGGTAAAGCGACAACAGGCCGGTAAGGTGATAGTTCAACGCCATGTGTGGAAGCGAGGAAGCTAAATCCATGTCAAAGAAGATCAAAGAGTCCAAGCAGTCAAAAAGTAGGCCAAAAGGCGTGAAACTATGACGTCACGCAGGTGCGTCCATGAAACATTGGACAGTGTGTCAGCCTTGCACTCTATCAAGGACAAGGCTTGACCCGCATGCGACGCACAGTGTGGAGCCGTAGCCTGCAGCCTGTCACAGTCGCAGCTCCACCCGCATGCAACTCACAGTGCGGTGCCCTAGCCTGCAGCCTGTCACAGTCGCAGCTCCACCCGCATGCAACGCACAGTGCGGAGCCCTAGCCTGCAGCCTGTCACAGTCGCAGCTCCACCCGCATGAGCCGTTGACCAGTACACAGCGTTTCACTTACCCGAGCCTGCAGCCGTTTACATTCACATGATACTATCCAACGAAAACTGCAGTGTGTCACTACATCCTGGCCTGCAATCTATAGTAGCCACGGCCCCGCTTGCATGCAGCCATCAAACAGTGCATCATGTGTCACTGTAGCCCGTGTTTTGTCGTAGCCACGACCCTGCTTGCATGCAGCCGTCCACCTGTGCACCATGTGCCACGGTAGCCCGTGTTCTGTCGTAGCCACGGACCTGTTCTCCTGCAGCCATCGACCTGGGAACAACAAGTGTTTCTCTCCAGCGTGTGTGTTTTAGCCGGACCACTCCTCGGCTTGCAAACAGCAAGGTTTGGTATCCGTTGGGATGGGCTCGATCAATCGAAGTTTCCACTTGCATAATCGATCAACACAAATTGGTTTGCTATCATAAACGATTGAATCCGATGTGTCCATGTCAATATTTGGATGCTTTCAATTTTGCAACGTGCATAATCGATCGATTTCGATAATTCATTCTTCCCTTTCATTGATTTCGATATTCTGATCACTGTCCCGATCTATCGGAATATAACGGAACATTAGCGTGTGTCATTAGACATTTGTATAAACTCCAATATCTGTATAATCATATATATTAGACATTTGTATAAACGCGAATACTGACACTAGGGGCGGGCCTCTGTATATATCACGTTGAACACACAACGTTGCAGGATCATTCGGAAAGTGTGACAATCAAAGTCCTCCGCCACTGTCTATGCTGTCTACCACAGTGCGTTCTATATATATTGGACAGACAGACGCCATGGAGGTGGGAATGCCATCGGAGATGTTACGAGCCAGTGAAAAGATGGGCCGCTCAATATTTGAGCACGTGCCACAAGCCTCACCTGAATTTGCTAGGAAGACGCTGTCCGACATATTAAGCTCACTTTCGTATGCAGTAATGCCTCCTGATGTCGATCCCCTTATATAGTTGCGTTGAAAGACGACGCGGCGAATGTCAGCTTTTGCTGTTCAAAATCCCCGCCCGACGTTGACTCCACTCACACTCGTCCTCAAGGGGCAATCCAGTGTGTCAAAAAGGGCGGGAAGAACGTTAAAGACGACACAAAGTATCACAGTGTGAGTGAGGAAGCTGAGGAGCTCCACGCGTACAGTATCAAGCAAGTGAGGCGGTGGAGGGGCGACCTATGTAAGCTCACCTCCTTTTGTTAACGATATGGGGCCTATGGACTCAAAAGTATTAGTATATACGTTGCTCATGACTACGGAATCCATGTACAATCTATCTACTGCGACGGATACCACAAAGTCGTATGCATTTTTCAAGATAAGACTGCGTATCGTAAGATTCCAGAGCTCGGCTTGCCCTTCAAGCTTGAAAAGCTGAGAGTGACCAGCCGCGTCGATGTAGCACAGGTCAATTTGAGCGTCTGTCGCAAATACACAGACACAGGCACACAACGAGGCTCAATGATTTGTAGCTACAACCGATCATAATACTTGTTCCCAGTGCACAATTTTGATAAAGCTTACCTCCTAATATGGAGTGTTTGTTTTAGTTTTGCCATATCAAATTACCACAGAGGGCCTCAGTGACTGGTTGGTCGGGAAGGCAATGAAGTTGATTTGTGTAGAAAACATTCCTTTGTATCAACCAGCTTTCGCAAGCGGTGCGAGCAGGCTACTCTGACAAAGAGCTCGTCAAAGGCTCGTGGTGGTTTAAGAACTAGTCTTTTATACTTTGTAATTAAAAAACGAAGACTATCATACATACAGGCTTTAAGAGAACCTATCGCCTGTAATTAGAGAAAGTGCTCACCGAGACTTTCTTTTACTTGATCCATGTACTGCTCAAACCCTTCACCTCCACAATGCCCCTCCAAGAAAAGGGAGCGCTTCAAGACAGGGAGGCTTTGGCTAACGAGGGCGCTGGTGTTGAGACAGATTGTATCCACACTTTCATTATGCATCAGGCTTCTCAGTTGTTGACCGGCATAATAGTTGTTCTCAGCTACTATCGTAGTTTTGCAACTTGATTCGTTTAGGTCGCTCATGATTGCGGGCACCGAGTATTTTACACAGGTGTTGTTGGCTTCCGGGCTGAAGACGATGAACGTGTCATTGGTAGTCGCTGCGGGGAGTTATTGGGCACTTAAGCAATTTATCGTTACACATTTTCGACTCAGGCAGCACGTCAGGTGACTAGCGATACTTAATCGCTCAGCATGTAGAATAGCATGAAACAGAGGTGGTCACTCCCAAACGTTATGCATGGGTCCCACCCCTTGTCAGTCGTGACTCGCAGAAGGCATCGGGATGCCACGTCTAAGATAAACTGTCAGGTACAGAACGAAGAACTGGTAGCTGGACACATCAATAAAAAGGATTTGGTCCAAATACCTTCGAAAACTATAGCACATGTCTCGTTATGCCATACGCTCACGTGAGAAGTTGCGGAGATGGAGCCAGATATTTGGAGCCCAAACACAGCACGCTTGACTAGGCACATCGATACAGTCTCGTGTGCTTCCATCTCGTTTGCTTTAACAGTGTAATTTCCGCCCTCTACAAGCGGCACATAGGTTTCACTGGAGGCGTTCCATTCGGAGAGGCTCCAGATTAGAGACTCGTCATTATTACCGATCCGGATGGAAATATCAGCCTCGATGTGTACTTGAGGATCACAAAAAAGGGACGTGGTGCAGCCACCGCCGCATCCTGCACTCACCCCGGGGACAATACATTGAGAACCAAAACACTTGAGTATACACAGCTAGTCTCTACCTATGGAATACAGACAGCATTGCAAAGCGTTCAGACCTATAGAGGCAACGTTGTCGAGAGTGGTGCTCTGGGGAGCAACTACAGAGACACCAAGATGCGTTCTTGACATCAAGGACTGAAAGACATTCGTAAAGCAGGGTGCTAAAAAGGACAAGGAAAACCACCCGAGGGAACTCGACAGGAAATAACCTAACACATAGTGCTTGATTAATACATACTTCAGCTTGTGACAGCCTGAATAACTTACAAGGCTTGACAAACGCAACGATCGAGCTTACAGTGTTTCGCAAATTCAGGGCTCTAACGAGGGCTGTCACCACAGCAATAATCGGCAGGTGAGGCGTAGTTCACGGTAGAAGTGCAGCGCGGATCGCCTTCCAATCGTGCCCAATCTTCAAAAGTTCCATAAGAAACTTTCCAACCCCTACCATAGCCATCGGCAGCGCCAGCATCGCACCATTCTTCTTCAAGATAGGCATGGCAGTTGAAGTCACTTGTGTCTGACCAGTCGTCATAATGTCCCTTAGTGTCCGAGTAAATCTGCAGGTCATCACAAGTAGACTCTGTGCCAACCTCAAAAGATATTGGTTCTGAACTCTCAATCGCAGCTGTGCTACCCGGTGAAACCAACATCAACCAAACAGGATTTAAGAACAAAAACACCGCCGAAGCCAGTGCCTCTTTGGACATCTTATGATACTCCTGAAATATGCACTTTCCGGCACCTGTTGTGGTTCGCCCACAAGTTTTTCTCTTTACACATACGCCCCAGAGGTCAGGTGTTTTTAGGGTCTAGGCCAGTCGATCTAAAGATCTCCACTAGGCCTGTGACGTGTGACCTATTTATATTTGATGTCACGTATATTTTCATGACATCGACGTACCGATATAAATATAGTGTTTATAGTTATAATTATATAACATGTGATATAAATATAGTGTTTATACCTATATTTATATAAATATAAAGTATATTTATACTTATATTTGTCGCGATTTGAGATGAGGTTTTGATAGAGACGCCATCGCACGATGGATCTCGATTCTAACATTTCGCACGCTCGGCTGGACACTGGAAAAAGTGTGCAAGCTCGCGTCGGACGTTTATGAGAAGTTCGACCTCGTGGAGACATGCGCGACATTAAATGCCTGTGCGCCCTTAAAAAAGTTTTGATCTAACGATAGATTTTAAATTAACGCGACATAGGACGACAAAAAGAAGACAAAATGGGTCTACATGATCTTTTTGGGGTCGACATGATCTTTCGTTTTCGAAGACATGCAGAGATCATGTCGACCCCAAAAAGATCATGTAGACCCTGTCGCATGTCTTCATGTCGCTTTTCAGAATTTTTCAACCAATCAAATCGCCGTGATCAAAAACGCGACAGAGCGACATGTCGTCGAAATTCCCAAACCAGGACTAACGACGGGCCTCATCAGTCGAACGAAACCGAGATCATTAGGTTAAATATATAATTATTATTAGAGAGACTTCATAGATTATTATTTAACCGAGATTATTTAACCGAGATTAATCGGTTAATCGGTTATTTAACCTCGGTTAAATAACCGAGGTTATTTATGAGATGTTCTACGAGATTATTTTTACGGAGTGACACTGTAGAGTGAGACTTCGAAGTCTCGAATTTCGACCGTGGTCACGACTCAGATTCGGATTGCACTGAATGTCCGACTGACACGCGGACAGGTATATTCCATGGTCTCGCGAGACCTCGAGTGAGACCTAGAGTGAGACCTAGAGACCTAGAGACCTAGCGACCTGAGACCTAGAGACCTAGAGACCTACAGTAGAGACCTAGAGACCTAGAGACCTAGAGACCTAGAGACCTAGAGTGAGACCCGCGAGACCTAGAGTGAGACTTCGAAGTCTCGTTTTTCGACCGTGGTCTCAGAATTTCGACCGCGGTCACAGATTTTCGACCGCGGTCTCGATTCTGACTTCGAAGTCTCGACTGTGTCACAGTGTCGTCTCACTTCGAAGTCACGACTGTGTCACAGTGTCACAACTATTGGCTACTTATTGAACCGTGGTATGAGGTATCGCTTGGCACTGGCCAGGATTTTTCAAAATTTGATTAAAAATTTGGGCGAGTTTTTGGCCTGAAAAAAATTTCAAAATTTGATCAAAATTTGGGTGCGTTCTTCAAAATAAGTCAAAATTTGATTAGAAGATGTAAAAAAATAGAATAAAAATATGGGCGGGATTGGTGAAAAATCTGGGGGGATATCGAATATGTCTCCGCGATCGCGATGGCTGCTGTCATTCCCATACTTTACACGTCGACGTGAGACGTGACACAGACGGATACCGCATTACCGCCGCAATTCAAGTTCTGATCTTCTCATCAAGTATCTTCAAGGCAGTCAAATTGTGAAAGTGAGGCCATCCGAGAGTTCTCAGCATTCGGAATGCCTGTCCTATCTCTCGTAGCAGCTTATTCTGATTCTTCCGGAGAGGATTTCGATGGTGAAACAAGCTTGCGCCCTGTCCACCTGCATTGCCCTTGTTGCCCTTGCACCGACAAGCAAGGTAGCCCCTCCAAACCTCAATTGTGATGCCTAAGCAAAACCTATTGCGTGTCGTAGTCTCAGAACCGGTTTAATTAGTCTTGAAACCTGTTATCGATCATATTTCATATAGGTTTTACAGGTCTGAAGGTTGCCAATAAGTTGCCAAGCTGAACAAAGTAGTATGAAATAGGTTCTTAGGCCAATTTGGGTGATTGCAAAAGAAATAGGGGCCTAGGGCAAGCGTCTCCGCGTCTCAGCGAACCGGTTTGGGCGTGTATGGGGCCCGCGAGATCGGCTAATTATTGAAAAAAATTTAGGAAAAATTTAGGGGCCTTTTCAAAAAGGGAGGAAAAATTTAGGTGACTTTAGGAAAAATTTCAAAAAAAAATTTGGGTCAATTTAAAAAAAATGTGGGCCAGAGCCAAGGTATCGCGAAACCATGGTTTACAAACCGTGGTTTCGCGAAACCACGCTTTTCGCGATATTCCCCCGAATATTCCGCCTGGTGGCGCCTGGGTGGCGGGGGATATGCTGATCGCGTGTCACGTTCCCCCAAACCATGGTTTCGCGAAACTACGGTTTGAAAAGCGTGGTTTCGCGAAACCACGGTTTGGAAACTGTGGTTTCGGGATACTACGGTTTGGAAACTGTGGTTTCGCGATACCATGTCATCACGATGTCAGCAAATGTCGAATTGATATTTGAATTCGACATTCGGTCATCAGATTTCAGATTTCAGATTTCGTTCATCAGCCCGTGCGTGGAAAAGAGATAGTGAAAAATCGTGATGGGGAAATTCGCCGTCACCCCACGCGTGACTGAGCGTTGCGCTCCACAGTGTCTCGCTTGTAGGTTAAAGGGCTTTTGTTGAGGTTAAAGGGCTTTGTCTTTATTTACTGTTTAAGATGAATAATGAAAACCGTCTTCGTTTTTTATTTTTACTTACGATTTTGCGTTCGACTACCGCTTTGGTTCCTTTATCGTCTTCGGATTATGACTCGTTTTCCGCTTATGCCTTCTTGGCTCTCCCCATCGCCCTCGATTTTCTCAAGGGTGGACGTGATCTTGAGAAGGAACATTGGGAAGGTACTTGGTGGCACGTTGAAATGCCTTCCGATCGCACCACCGCCGCACATTGGGTTGACGCATTTCGTATGGACAAGCCTTCTTTCGACATGTTGTGCGACGAGTTGGCTCCTCACTTGATTCAATCAAGAGGACCTCGCGTGGATGTTCGATTGTGCACCGCGGTTGGTTTACATATTTGCGCTCATAACACGTCGCACAATATTATCCAAAAGCTCTTTGGCATCGGTAAAAGCACTTCTCATAAGTATTTCACTAGCGCGATATCCGCTTTAGTCAAGATTCGTAGAGCGCATGTCTATTGGCCGACGACGAATAAGGAATTTAAAGCAAAGGCAAAGCAATTTCGTAAACATCGTGGTTTTCCTAACGTCGTTGGCGCGATCGACGGCTCGCACGTGAAGATTAACGAACAAGACTCCCTTGATTGGTTAAATAGAAAGGGCTACTATAGCATGCTTATACAAGCTATATGTGACTTCAATATGATCTTCATGGACATCGTCGTGGGTTGGCCTGGAAGTGTGCACGACGCGCGTGCGTTCCGCAATTGTAGCGTTCATGAGCGCGGGATCTCGCATAAGTTATTTCCTACGACCACATCTTGTCGGTTTGCGTGTGGCATGCGTGTACCATGGTGCATACTTGCCGATTCGGCCTATCCATTGCTTTCTTGGCTCCTTACTCCCTACAAGGACAACGGCCATTTGTCCCCTGAAGACCGCTTCTACAACTATGTGCACAGCTCCACGCGTATGGTGGTCGAGAGGGCCTTTGGGCGGTTGAAGTGTCGTTGGACAATCCTAAAAGACCGTTATGACACGAGGGCTAGTGCGGAGCGAAGCACTTTCGAGGCCGCGGCCGACGTGATCACCGCTTGCGTCGTCCTACACAACTACGTGCAAAGAAGGCACCCCGAGCAGTGATGACAGTCGGGCCAAAACCATGGTTTTCAAAGTAGCCACTAAACCATGAACTTCTCATTACAAAACCGTCCGCGTTGACGATGACGAACAATTGGGGTTGCATCTCGTGTTGCAGGCTTCGTAGCGAGAGGTTGGTTGACGTTGATTTAGCCGGATGTAACTCACACCTTCACTCGACAGTCGAACTCGGCCAAACGTTGTTGTCCAAGAAGTATGGGATCTGAAGTTTTCGCAGACCTTCTATAAAGTTGTTTTCACTTTATTATTGTCGCAGTAATGATACTTCATGCTTGAATTTTATTGCATATAAAGATGCGTGTAAAATGCCGCGCCGGATGTTGGCAAGGTTCACGGTGCCATGGATTGGTCCGGTATGGAAAGCGAAGCGAACATTGCTTGTGGATTCTGTAGAATACTACCTGTGGAATATGTCGCAAACGCGTGCATATGATGGGATAAATACTAGAGAGTTTCCAGCAAGGAGTTCGAACAGTGTTCTGAACACCGAATCGAACAGGATGACATGGACAACAAATGACAGAAATCGCTTGCCTTGTACAAAAATCGCTCGCGCGTTCATCGAAAACTGTGTCATAATAAAATTCGCGAACCTGTGTCACAATTCCTCGCCGGAGCGTGTTCGAACAATGTTCAGAACGAAAGTTTCCGATCACCTCGTCAGTGTTAGGTGATCAGAAATTTCTGTTCTGAACATTGTTCTGAACACTCGAGAGGTGACGTCACGTTGACGTGTCCGTCACGATTCCAGCGTGGATGATGGCCCTGATGGATTTGGTGTTCAGAACACTGTTCAAAACTTGCTGGATGGTGGATATGACCACTTCCGCGACTCAGATGGGATGGATTGACTGTTTTTTGTACTCACCCATATGGTGCACAATTCCTATAGTTTAGCATTTTTGAGAACCAATTTTCATGTTGAGAATCCGATATTTGATGTCCACATATGTCATTTGCATGTTACCACAACCCTAATTTGGGTTTAAAGGTCCCAAAATGGACTCAAATTGCAGTTTTAGCCACTGCTGGAATCTGTATAGGCAGCCCTGACAGGCAGGCCCCTATGACAGACCCCTAGGACCAACACTGGACTGCTGACTGATCTATAGGTTCGTGTTGTGACACACGCTGTGTCACAGGTAGGCTAGTTTCCGAGACCGTTGCGAGACCGTTCCGGGTATATCTAGCTTAGGGTTTATTTATCTTATGAGAGTTTATCCACGCAGTTCGGGACCCTCTGATATCTAGTGAACTAGGATATTCCGGTAGGTCGTGGCCCCATCCACGCTTTGTTCCACTTGCTAGTTTGGCCATGATCGGCTAAACGGCCGCTCGGAGAGGTGGTGCGCGTTTGCGCGTTTGGGCCAAGGCTCTATATCGATATTTCCGATAACCGATACTATCGATATATCGTATTTATCGCCGATTATCGGATTGCAATGTCTAACTATCGATTGTGCAGGTTTTGGTGTTCCATATTTAATTTATAACAAAATACATATAAATGTCCAAGTAATCGATTATTTATCAAGGCTCAACATCGGATGCATTTTCCGGTATCGAGAGTGCACGATATTAGTAATTTCAGTATCGATTGATAGCAATATTACAACAACCGAGATTGATTGATACTGATATTCACTAACCCTTCATCGATCAATACTAATCATGCATTTTTTCCCCATATCCCAAATCGAGCAATAACGATACTTACAGCTAGCCGTACAATATTCGATAACAGGTTGATTATGACACAACATCACTTGTGAATATCGATACCATCGATGCAGCCGATTCTTTAAGCAAGACAGGGGGCTTTTCCCCCTTCACATACAGGTTACGTAATTTTTGAGGAGGTTTGTCCAGGCTATGCTATTCTACTACTCTACTCATAGCTAGGAGGAGGAGGTCAAGGGCAAGGCTCTACTACTCTTTTCACAACATACTGCAGTTCTCACGGGTACACAAACGTTCCACATAGTGTTGATAGAGGCCATCATGAAGTGCTCCAAAGTGCCCTCGGTGACAGTCTTGCGCAGGTCGCCATGCAGGATACCACACCCACTGAAAATACGCTCAACCCCACCCGTGGTTGCAGGATGTCCCCAGAACTGACGGGTCATGAACCACAGCTTGGGAAAGGCTGATTTGTGTTTTTGCCACCAATCATTGGGATCGACAGACGGAGCAGCATCCGGTAGGGCCAAGTACTTTGTAAACTTTGAAATTTGAAATCTGGGCTCTGGCGGATTATCGTGGGCCTAGGGCGGGATGGTGAATTTCGCCAATGCCGATTATCGATACCCTTGATTAATCGATGCAGCCAAATTTCACTGTGGAATCGAGCAATTACGATTTTCGGCCCGGCACAATCGAGCAATGTCGATATTTCATGAAGCCATCGCGATCAATACCGATATCAGACGCTATTGCATCGATCAATACTAATGGTGCAAAAAAAATGCAAATCTTGAATCGATCGATACCAATGTTCACGATTAATCGATTGTATCGGTTATCGGAACTATCGATGTTGAGCCTTGTTATTTATCGATCGTGTGCCGATTGTCGATACCGTTTTTCGGATATCGGATTGTATCGATACCGAAAAACCAAACCGATATAGAGCCCTGGTTTGGGCATCAGTGGGAATTATGAGATGAGCGGCTTGCGGTGAGCGGGTTTGAGCCGCAGCTATGGGGTACCGGCTTGGATCCGGTTTCGTCGTCGCAATGTTCATTAACGGTTTTCTGCACGCTCTGATCTCGCTTGCTACCGAATTTTGGGCTGGTGACCTTGGCACCTTTGACTTCAACGACATCTTCCTTTGCCCCTCGCTTGCATGGCTCGACCGTTCCGTCCGTATCTGTGGCGTCGCATCTTCCCCGCGACCCTACCCAAACGTGTTGCAGCGTACCGCCTCCCCTCAGGCTTTTCTAGAGATGGGAATTACTACGAGATCCAAGAAGTCCGTCCCTCACGAGGGACAGCGACATCGACGCCTCTCTGAGGTTGATCGACGGGGTACGGAACACACCGACGGCGGCTACGCCTTCTGTTCCTACCCCCAACCTTGCATCGAACGAAGACGCGGACGTGGCCGTCCGACGTTACCTGCAGGAGCAGTCCAAGCTCGTCGACGAGATCTACAAGACGCGACTGCATCGAACTTGGGCCAAGAGTATCCGTGAGGATATTCTTGGCGACAAGAAACATCATTTTCGCGGTACGGACGACGCTGGCCTTCTGTCCGACCTGGTGGTGCAGTTGCGTACGGATTTTCAGTCGGCTGGTCTGGAGCTACGTGCCTTTGACCTCGACGACCCTCTGGCACCCGTGGTCAACAGGGTGAATGGGCTTCTCTACGACGTTCTTGCCCTGGTAATTGAGAAGCACGGCAACGCGTTCGTCTGGCTGACCGGTACCGATTCTTCGACTGGCCGAGATGGACGGCGAGCCCTTGTCGACATCATCAAGGGTTGTGTTCCAGTGGCGCTACGAGAGTCGCAGCAGGAGGAGCACGCCGCGTTGCGTTATCCCGCAAACGTTGACCCGCAGCCGATCTTGGCTCGAAAGAGCAACGTTTGGTGCGGGATAACCGAGCTTCCGACTGGACACCGACCGAGGCCACGAGGAAGTTATCCCTCTACACCCGACTCGACCCCGTGTTCTACGCTGCGGTGAAGGTCCGCTATCCCATGGCCGCTGACTTGACTCATGTGTCACTAGTTTCGCTCCGTTCCATGGTTGTGGAAATTTACCAGGCTTGGGCACAGACGGGCGGGGGGAAGGCGGCTTCTGGCGCGGACGGCATCTCCGCGCACCTGTCTAGCAGCGAGTACGACGCACTGCTGCAGAAGATCACGGAGCTGAAGGAGCTCGTTCAGAGGCAACACGGTGAGGCCACTCCGGTGGTGCGGCAACAGCGGGAGCGGGTGCAGCAGCGGCAGCAGCAGCAGCGGGGGCAGCAGCCGCGAGGATTCCGTGTGGGGACCCACAAAGCCCCACCGGTGGGATTCGACCGCGACGATCAACGGGCGAAGCCGTTCTGCGGTAGGTGCAAGAAGGCGGGCAAAGGTGAGAGCTATCACTTTTACCGCGACTGCCCGTTGGGCGGGCTCCAACACCCGCCCACCTCTGCTGCAGCGTTCTGTGTTCCCATCGACGAGGAGGACGCGGAGGGGCGTGCACGCGCTCGCTATGTGCGCGTTGTTCCAGCAGGCAGCGGATGATGGAGCGGATTCCTTCGCACGTGCGACCGCCGTGTACGGGCCGCCCGCGGTGCTTTGTGCGGGAGCGGTAGGCGGCATCGACGTGTCCGCCTACGGCTTCACCGTGGAGCAGCAGCCGGCTTCCGAGGGGGATGACATTCTCCGCCGGCTCGACGATCTTGCCGCGGAGGTTCACTCCGCGGCCAACCCGCAGGTACATTACACTCACGCATCTTTCCCGCCTACTGCCGGCATCGGGCAGGAGGCTTCGGCTCTGGTGTGCGGACCCGCGTACACATCGACACGAGGGACATAAAGCCTCTTCTGAAAAAGTCATCCAGAAGGTGCAGACGGCACTCCAGGGAAAGAAGCATGCTTTATAAGACGGGGATCATGCCAGAGAATGGGACCACAAATGAATCCCCAAGCATCATGAAACTTTGCGTGAAAAATAAAAAGGGCACCGAACTTGTAAAGACTGCAGGAAAGATGCTAAGCAATTACTTTAAATAGGCCCTCCTCCCCCCCGCCCCCAAGGGGCTGAGGCCCCATGGGGGTCCCAGGCTCCCAGCCCCCACGGGGGCAACCAAAACCCAGGGGCCGGAGCACCCCTGGGACCCCATCTTCCCACCTCCACTGCCCAACACGCTTCCATCTCCACCCTGCATTAGCTCCGCGACCTGCTGATGTTTTTTTTTCCCGATTATGTTGGCCGACACGTCTCCCTTAGTGCCGCGCCGCTCCTGCTACCCCTTCCATGCTTTGCGGAATGCCTCCTGCTCTACCACGAGACAGTTATGTATGAGGGGAACAGACTCTTGTAGATCAAGGTATGGTATCGGTTGTGCTGATATATCAAAATATCAGTATCAATCGATAACTATTTTTTGAATATCGAAATTATTGGTATCAATCGATTGGCGATCATGACATATCAATATCAATCGATCGAACCCTCATAATATCAGTATTAATCGATCGAGAGAGATGTCATATCAATATCGATCGATTAGCATCGTGGATTTGCGATATCGGTTGGATTTTGATATATCAGAATATCAAAATCCGATCCGTGACAATGCTTGAACTAGCCGCTAAAAGGTTTCACTAGCCCGTACAGACCATGAGGAGTCCTGATTCAGGATATGGTGCACTCCGGATCGATACACATCTAGAGCATGTAGTCGTTGATGTCAAACCCTCCAAATTTCAAGGCATCCAACATAGTCAGTCATTTTCCTCATCGGGCACAATTTGGAACTTCCCCATCATGTGGAAACGTGGGCGTGGCGGCAAACGCAAGAGTTCCCATGGCGGAACCTTGCGTGCGCCGAGAGAAGTGGGCCAGTGAAACGAACTCAGCAGCCCCCATCCGATTCTGCAGGCAGTGATGAAGTGGATTACGTGGTGCCGTAAAATAAAAGCATAACGACGACTATCTGGTTGTATTTTACAGTGGTTAATAGGTTTGGAATGCATCGGGTACAGCGTCGGATGCTGCATACTTAATGCGTTAATGGTTGCATTGAATTAAAGTTTAAAATATAAGGAAATCTGGTAGAGTAGCGAATAGCATTTCAACTCTATTTTGTCATCATTTTGATATATCGATAGTATCGATATATCGATATATCGGTGCATGTAAAGTAATGCCAATAGCGATTGACGAGAGATGTGAAAATATAAGAATCGATTGATAGATCATTTAAGATATCAGAATCGATCGATTAAACATGTACTTAAATCCGAATCGATCGATAAGGGATGAACCTTATCAGAATCAATTAATCACTAGATCAAATATATCATAATCACGTTGATAAGCCTGTGCACAAGCGATACCATCCCCTGTTGTAGATCGTTCCGAAGGCCTCGCCTTACTCATCGAGGTAAGTGTTTATTATTATTATTATTATTATTTATTATCATTATCATTATTAATTATCATTATTATCATATATACCATCCTTTGGGATACACTGAACTCAAGACTACTTTTGTGCTCTTTTGATGCACTCTAACAGTTGAAAACAACTTGTAAATAAACTACAGCAGCTACTTTACGGGGGAAGTTGATTTCCGCCATTGTATCGGGGGGGCAGCTTCTCCTTGTATCACCCCTCGCCGTGTGTGCCATGTGTCATCCCTCATTCGTCACCGTGCTTCACCATACTTGCTAGTTAGCCTCCTGACGTATGCTATCTTTCAATTTTGCACGATCACCGGTTGATCACGTTCCACTGTGTTCCTTCGTCTGTGAATATATACAGTACCCTTATATACATATATACACACACACACAACGTATATATATATATATATACGTTATAGCGTAAATGAGTATTATAGGCATTTTATGTACCCAGAGGGTTTACCTCATCCAAAGCGATGCGTGGAAGCTCTCTCCGGGACGTTTAGAATCGTAGGAACTGCATGAATGAGTGTCGCTAGCAAATTGTGACATTGCATTTGTGATTTATTGGGGAAACGCCATTTTTAGCCTTCGGCATAGCGGATGCACCCCCTTTAACCGCGCGGGCTCTCAAGGTCAAAGTCCTCGACCATTTGATGAAATTAGTTTAGTGATGGCAAGCATATCCCTTGAGTGTTGTAATGATGCATTACCTTACGCAAACTTCAAAGCTACCATGAAGATATGCCAACATAGGTGGGCCACCCTCATCTGTGCTAGACCCTCATCTACGCTGCAACATATATACTTCCTAAGTGTATATTTATATATATATATATACCCTAATCTCCTTTTCATCAGGATATCGGACCCACTTCATGCGTGTGGTGCTCCTGGTTGGCCTGGCCCCGCCGCTTCGGTTTTATTTTGCCGATTCTAACTCCAGGATTCTATCATTATCTAGCTTTCCCTCAGAGCGCCATCCATCACACACTCATCAAGTCGGCTCCCACTATATTTTGCAAGGTATCATAGGGTCGGGATAGATGCAGCCATCTTTGGACAACGAAACTGAAGTGTTGTGTTCATCATTATTGTGGCAAGTGCGGTGAATAGAATATCCACCTTATCCACCTAACTGTCTTACATCTCTGCTTATTGCCTCATCAAGACAACAAACGGTCGTATATCTTGAATTAGGCACAACGCAGTAAGATATTAGCTATTCGCCCTGTAAAGCTTTTGTGCCTTAAATTTAGGTGCCCAAGGCAGTTGATCACTGTCATTCGGGTCAAGTATCTAATCTAGACTATCAGGCTACATGCTGCCACTCAGTCCTAGCATGTCAGAAGTGGGGAAACGCCGTATCCGTTACTAGACCAATACATGTTTCAAGCAGCTCCAAACCTCTTGTCATGTTATGCGAGCCACTAAAACTGAGGTCTCTCCTGGAAGAAGGAGCTGGTTCTGCCGACTCGGCAATGGCTTCCGCAAGATGGAAAAGTCCCGGACGAGGCTTGTGGGAAAGCTTTGCTGGAGCGTAGACGACGATATAGGTCAAGATATTGCGTCTTGACTTCACTTGCAGAAGGAGGAAGATCATACGTCTTGGACAACTATGTCAGCGAACTTAGGAACACGCGACCCTGGCAATGGAACGTGTGGTTCTTGGTCAGAACTGCGAGCTGGACGCGATACACTAGCGGACTTGGCAAACAGTGGAGTTGGACTCGTTAGACTCGTTGGACTCGTTGGACTCGTCAGAGTTTCTGTTCCATCGTGCAGCAAGTCGCCTAAGCCCAATACTGATGTAAACTTTACAGGACCTTTGCGGCCTGCAACTGCCAAAGTTGCGGTTCTTTTGAACTTGGGCGTCAAAATTGCAACTGAGTTCGGCTCCTCCTTTTTTTTGAATGGTAAACAGCCTGACAACATACTGGAGAAGGTAACACGGTGGCCCCCGGAGTACGACCGGGGATCTCCCGCAACATCTTCGGGAAGTGAGCTCCACTTGGCAATCCGAGAAGCAGTAGTATAATCAAATATATACTTCAGTAATTTGTACGCGAAAAAGACAGTGGGGAATGCTATTACCAACCCTACAACCACAGGAAGCTTAGGCAGCCTCATATTCACTTGAAACCACAATACTGCGCTATTTGCTCGGCTCTCGCAACCGCAGTTTCTAAGAAAGGCGTAACCCAGAACCTCCGCGAGCTACTGGTACTTATCGTCGTCGTTGCCGACGAGGTCGCGCGTGCAGCATATGCGAAAATTCTATTAAATATACACAAGTGGCTCTGAGTCGAACTTATCCATGATGCCAGAAGAGTTTTCAAAATCGCAACGTTTCGTGAAAATTTTCTGAGTTTTCTTCGCCTTGCGCCGATTCCTTGGGCAAACGCTAAATCGCCACATTATGTCGGCTGCACTATTTACCCAAACCTGGGAGTCAGCGCACACTTCGGGACACTTCTGCGGGTGAGAGTGTGTGGGGGGCTCTCAGTCTAAGTGTGGGCGTTGAACATTCGATTGTTTGTGTTGAAAGCTGAATGTAAGCATGTTTCAACGGCTCGCCTGACCTTCATGTTTTCGGACTAATGCGCAAGGTAAAGCATTTAAAAGAGGATATAGACGTTACTAATTTCCACGCCATATATGAAGGCGCGCTTTGGACCCTCCCGTCTCCTCTCCTGTATCAATACGGGAATTGTATCGCTTGCTGAATTGCTTATCGATATATTTTTATCTCCTATTTACTCTTGTTCCCAGAGTTTCTCCGAGCGCGGCCGCTGCGCGGCCTGCGACACGCGAGGGTCGACGTTACAGTTGATCGAAGAGGCTCGGAGAAACTTATGGACCCCACAGAGTTACAAACCCTAAATGTTTATTTTCGTCCATAAGCTCTGGGGACAAGAGTACTCCTATACTAATACTAGAATCTCATGCGGAAATGACAATACAAATCGATCGATTTAACC
>LGRX02024227.1:0-13198 GCA_001247695.2 Cymbomonas tetramitiformis | reverse complement strand
CTCCCAACGCCGCCTACTGCCTCCGCAGACCCACGTTCAAAGATACAAGGGACGTCTTGAGTAAACAACAAAACAGAGCCAGGGAAACCTCAGCTGGCGTACCCGCCCGGAGATATGATGCTGCAGCGGGCACTGACTACTCAACACCGACAGTTGCGAAGAACCAAGGAACGACATGACGTGGTTTGGGCGTCCTACCACGGCTCTGGGGGCGCGTCGAGACAAGGTCTTAACACGCGTTCCCGATCCACTGGCCGACAGACATTCCCACGAATAAAGGTTCGCCGCGGCTCTGGGTGCGCGTCGAGCACAAGTCTTAACACGCGTTCCCGAGCCACCGGCCTCCAAACCCTCATGCACATACGACAACGTCTGTAATATGACAACAAAGAAGACTAAAACTACAACTTGGGAAGGGCGCGTGGTTGAGGAGTTACATATCCTCCCACCGCACCCTTGCAAGCAAGCGCCGCACACCACAAAGACAGATCCGACTTGCCAGCGAGAACGGGGCGCGTGGTTGAGGAGCTATCCTCCCAACGCAGCCTACTGCCTCCGCAGACCCAAGTGCAAGGAAACAAGTGACGTCTTGAATAAACAACAAAAACAGAGCCAGGCAACCTGCTACCGGCGCGTGGTTGAGGAGCTATCCTCCCACCGCACCCATGCAAGCAAGCGCCGCACACCACAACTACAGATCCGACTTGCCTGCGGGAACAGGGCGCGTGGTTGAGGAGCTATCCTCCCATCGCAGCCTGCTGCCTCCGCAGACCCAGGAGCAAGGAAACAAGGGACGACTTGAATAAACAACAAAAACAGAGCCAGGCAACCTGCTACCGGCGCGTGGTTGAGGAGCTATCCTCCCACCGCACCCATGCAAGCAAGCGCCGCACACCACAACTACAGATCCGACTTGCCTGCGGGAACAGGGCACGTGGTTGAGGAGCTATCCTCCCATCGCAGCCAACTGCCTCCGCAGACCCAAGTGCAAGGAAACAAGGGACGACTTGACTAAACAACAAAAACAGAGCCAGGCAACCTGCTACCGGCGCGTGGTTGAGGAGCTATCCTCCCACCGCACCCATGTAAGCGTGGTTGAGGAGCTATCCTCCCACCGCACCCATGTAAGCTTGCGCCGCACAACACAACTACAGATCCGACTTGCCTGCGGGAACAGGGCGCGTGGTTGAGGAGCTATCCTCCCATCGCAGCCTACTGCCTCCGCAGACCCAGGTGCAAGGAAACAAGGGGCGACTTGACTAAACAACAAAAACAGAGCCAGGCAACCTACTACCGGCGCGTGGTTGAGGAGCTATCCTCCCACCGCACCCATGCAAGCAAGCGCCGCACACCACTACTACAGATCCGACTTGCCTGCGGGAACAGGGCGCGTGGTTGAGGAGCTATCCTCCCAACGCAGCCTACTGCCTCCGCAGACCCAGGTGCAAGGAAACAAGGGACGTCTTGAATAACCAACAAAAACAGAGCCAGGCAACCTGCTACCGGCGCGTGGTTGAGGAGCTATCCATCCACCGCACCCATGCAAGCAAGCGCCGCACAACACAACTACAGATCCGACTTACCTGCGGGAACAGGGCGCGTGGTTGAGGAGCTATCCTCCCAACGCAGCCTACTGCCTCCGCAGACCCAAGTGCAAGGAAACAAGGGACGTCTTGAATAAACAACAAAAACAGAGCCAGGCAACCTGCTACCGGCGCGTGGTTGAGGAGCTATCCTCCCACCGCACCCATGCAAGCTTGCGCCGCACACCACAACTACAGATCCGATTTGCCTGCGGGAACAGGGCGCGTGGTTGAGGAGCTATCCTCCCATCGCAGCCTACTGCCTCCGCAGACCCAGGTGCAAGGAAACAAGTGACGTCTTGAATAAACAACAAAAACAGAGCCAGGCAACCTACTACCGGCGCGTGGTTGAGGAGCTATCCTCCCACCGCACCCATGCAAGCAAGCGCCGCACACCACTACTACAGATCCGACTTGCCTGCGGGAACAGGGCGCGTGGTTGAGGAGCTATCCTCCCAACGCTGCCTGCTGCCTCCGCAGACCCAAGTGCAAGGAAACAAGGGACGTCTTGAAAAAAAAAACACCCCAAAATTGCGAGGGCGGGTACACTTACTCTGTTGGGGCGGGGGCACACTCCACTTCACTGGAACTAGGTCAAAATGGTGAATCCCAGGGGACGACCCTCACCTCAGGCTGCTCTGCCTCCGCGGCGGATGGCTCTTCTCCGCCGCCTTCTTCTGCTGCTCCGGCTGCCTCTTCGGCGCCGGGTTCCTTGTTCAAGTCAACCGCGGCGGGTTGACCTTGTTGTTGATGACCCCCAGTTGGGGGTCTCGCTCTTGGTCGCTTCGCAGGGCGACCTGCGAGCCGCTCAGCAGCACCCTGGAAACCACACCAATAAATTAGTCTTCCTTTCCAAACAGTCCTGCGCCGACCATAACCATTACCAGACCTATGCAGCCGAGGCTCCAAAAATTCGCAGTTTCCCGATGAACAGAATCCGCACCGCTGGCCGGGCACCATTGTACTCCAAGGCACTCTGCCTCAACATCCCCCCACGGGCGAGTTGCCGACGGGGCGCAGAAGACATTGTCAAAATTTTAACGGACGGATAATAATTCTAATAGTTAGTTGCGGCTTCAAGATAGAAGCCTTCAACCACTCTTCAACTTTTAATTTGAAATAGCTCCTCCTACCTATTTAGTATTCCTAGTATTCTTATTACTACGTACGGTGCACGCCTACCACCTGCCTGCTTCTATAAATATTCAGGTCACGCTGTATCTCTGACAGAATTCGAAATACGCGCTGTAATTAATCCGATTATAAAAACAACTCGAGCCCTTCGTGTTTTCTGATTGGCCTACGCGTTCACGCGACCTTGCGAGCCATGTCGCTTCGACGTATATAAAACTGAATGCTGCCTCACTTCACGACACTCGTCGGTTTATAAGTATTTTACTCCCCTTCAGTCCCTCACAAGCGTCCTGGTCACTGATCCCAGTGACTCGCTTGCGGTTTCGGTCTCGTGCGTCGTCCTCGTGACCTCTTGAATGAGCCCCGGGGCATTCTGAAGCCGGCTCGATGACCCTGCCAGTCATTTTCTGCCTGTCGGATATAAATCAAGCGAAGGTAAGGAGACATAACCAAAAGTACGCATTAATAACCAAAGGTAACCAGAAGTAAGGGAATACCTATTCCTAGTGATGTCACGGATAGGGTATCGAAGAGCACTAATAATTAAGAATTATTAGTGCAAATAGCAATGCGGGCAAAGGGGACCCGCAACGCAATATCGGAATGAAAACGAACGTAAATAATAATGCCAATGAGGAGGGCGGGCGGGATGATACCCTTCCCGAAAACAGATCAAGTGTCGGAGCAGAACTCTACAGAGTTCCCTACCTTATACTGCTAGTACAGCAGTCTGCATTGACCCGGGCCCTTCGGTCCGGTCTGTCACATAACCAGAGTTATGTGACACAGCACCTCTCGCTCCGCTCGCTGCACTGTGACACATAACATCCAGTTATGTGACACACCTACCCTACGGACCCCCCTAGCTACCCTATCTACCCTAGCTACCCAATAATCACACCTGTAAAGCAAGATGCATGTCACGGAGACAAAACAAAGATCATACAAGCAGGTAATAATACCAATAATAGCCCGCAGGCACACATACTGGCCAGCACATAGTGCTACAGGCTACTGCACGTCGGTCTCGGCTAGTGCTACGGCACGGTCGGCAGTCTAGTACTCAGCTGCTGCTGTCACTGCCACCCTTTGCTCGGTGGACGGTTGGATGTACCTCATGGCTGCTGCCTGGGTCATCCAGTGCCCATGCCGCATGAACTCGGCGAATGACACCTTCTGGGCCACGACTGTGGCTCCACCAGATCTCATGCTCTGAGTCCCAAAAACTGCCATGGTCTCTGCTTCTGTCTTACCCGCTGCCTGAGCCACCATCCTGATGACCTCACGCCTGCAGGCGTGGTAATCCATGTGCTTGCCATTCAGAGGCACCTGAGGGTCCCTGACGGCCTTCCTGCCGTCCCAGCCCTGGAACAGGTTCACTGACCCGGATAGCTGCCCCGCCTCGATAAGCCGCTCTGAGAGATCCACTGGGCAGAAATGCTTCCCTCCACGGGCCACGTACACCACATCACCCTCACAGTACTGGTCATTCTTCCTGGATGTCAGGAGAAAGACCATGTGGGTCGGATAGAACCTCATTGCCCCAACCCAGATCATCTTCATGTCCGAGTACCGCAGGCATCCCGCCCACATCACTGACCCCATGCATGCCACTGTCAGTCTGATGATGGAGAACCTGCCTTTGCTGTCTGTGTGGTACATCCTGATGCCGGTGGCCAACAGCACAACGGGCATGGCTGCCTTCCTATTCTTCACACCCAGCCCGAACTTCCTCCGAGCCTGCTCCCGAACTGCCTTGCACAGCTCCGTCTTGGTGGGGTTCTGGTCCTTCGGAACCAGAGCCACGTCATGCACCGCGTGGATAGCCCCCGATGCTGTCTTAACCACTGAGTATGTGTCTGCCCTGTCCATGACGAACCTCAGATACAATGCCACTGTCACCGGCAATGCAGGGCAACACTCCCGCGGTGGCTGTCTGGCTGCACACCACCTGGAGAACCTCCCGAATGCTCCCAAGTAACTATTACACCAGCTGCCCACTGCCCTGGTGGTCACCATATCCATCTTCATGCTCCTCAGCAGCTCCTGCTCCAAGGGGTCCCTAGGGCTGACCTCCACTTGCCTCCAGAAGGCCGAGTCCAGATGCCCTCCTGCTCATGCCGAAAAGTCCACCCGCAGAGCCATCACCCTGAAGTTAGGCGGGCCCACGGCTCTCTCATTAGCCCGGCCCGCACCAGGCAGGAACAGAGCCTCCGCCGTATCCCTGGGGAGCTCCCTCCAGTCCCGTACGAAGGGTGCAAAGTGTTGCCCGTCCGGACAGAGGATGGGCCACCAGTGCCTGCCAGTCCAGAACGGCACAATGATAGTAGCCACCGCTGAAAACCTCCTGAGCACCTCCAAGAGCCTACCCACCAAGCCGAAGGGGGGATTGCACCAGTTGTTCTCAAGCCACCAGTCTGTAAGGGAGAAACAGTCAATGTTCTCCGAGCCTGGACACCACCACCTGCTGTTGAACCGAGGCAGCAAAGCATTCTTGTCTGTGGCAAAGCGGTCCACGGTGTGCTGACCCCAGAGTCCGTCCAGCCACCTGAACCAATACGGGTTCAGTTGCCAGTCATCCCCATCATAGATGCCTGCCAGATAGCGTCCGCCTGAGCATTCAGCTCCCGAGGCACCCACACGGGATAGAGTGACACCCCCAGCCGGGTGCACTCCGCCAGAAGATGCTCACCACCAGCCGATGCAGCCGATGCTTAGAGCTACAGCCTTTGTCCAAAATCTGACAGCCTGCCTGAGAGTCTGTGTACAGTTTAAGTGTACCCCCCCTCCACAAAGCCCGAGAAGGACCGAAGGGCCTGCAAGTAGCCCACCATCTCCCTGTGTGTGGAGGACTCCTCCCGCTCTGCTAGGGTCAGGTGACCTCTAGCGACCTGCTCCAGCCTGCCTGTAACTGCCTCCAGGACTGCTCCCCAGCCTGTGCCGCCTGCATCTGTCCACATCCTGTTTCTGAAAGCCAAAAAGACCGGCCAGATAGGGGCTTCAAACTGCCGCCTCTGCACCGAAAGCCAAAACCGGAGCTCCTCTACCACCTCCTCTGTAAGCCTGATGGCCTTGTCCCAGGCGGTGTGCCTCTCAACCTCAAAGTACATCTCCCGAGAGAACATCTGGCACACCTTACCCAGGGCCAAGCTGAAGCTCTGGATCTTCCCCGCCAGTCTGGAAAGCTCCCTGGGAGAGGTCCACTGTCTACCAAGTGCATCTGTCACTCGAGCCTGAAAGGAGTCCCACTTCTTTTGGGGCACGTAGAACACCCCTCTGACAGAGTCAATACCAATTCCTAAGAACTCAATCAACTGCTGAAAACCCAAAACTGACTTCTCCTGGTTGACCAGGAAACCGCTGTCCTCCACGTCCCGAAGGACTGCCGCCTGCTCCTCTGCAAAGGGTCTACCGGAAGGTCTCTGAATGAAAAGAAAATCATCCAGGTAGTGAACCAAGCCTGCACCTTGCCTCCTCCACCGAGCAGCAAGCTCATTGGTGATCTTGGTGAAGAAGTAAGGGGCAGGCGCCAAACCGAAAGGCAGAGCCTTAAACACATAGAACCTCCCCTGCCAGCTAAAAGCCACGTAGGTGTGGAAGTCCTGGTGCAACTCTACGTGGTGATAGCCCGAAGTCAGGTCAAAAGACCAGAGAGAGCCCTGCCAGAAAAGCAAGTCTCTCACAATAGCTAGAGATTCATACTTGAACTTCTAGACTACTATGAAAGAGTTGACATACCTGCCATTCCAGATAAGCCGCTTCTTAGGCGGCTTATCTGGGCCCATGTCCTTGTAAGCCACTGCTAACGGTGAAACCACTGTGGGCTGAGTGAGCCACTCCTCTGCCGCGCCAGACTGAACCAAGCCAAATACCGCCTCTGAAACAAACTCTGCTTCTGCCAAAGCCGAAGGTGCATTAGCCGAGAACCGGCTAGGCGGGGGGGCCGCAATCCAAGTGAGCGGGACGCCGAAAAGGATCCAAGTCACCACCAAAGCGGAGGCGAAGGACCTCCATAAGCCAGCCCGCTGCCTCAGCCTGCCTGTGATCCTCGGGACCTCCGGGACCTCCGGGACCCCCGGGACCGCCGTAGCTGGAGCCTCGTCGAACTCCGACGGGCAGTCCACAAATTCTGCAACACACCGAACCTACTAAGCTAACTCACCTAACCTCTGAAAAACCGAAGCCGATCCAAAACAAATCAAGGAATTGGACGACAGCCCGTCGTGGGGCGCCGCGTCTCAAGAGCATTACGTGATCGAGGATCGGAAACACGAGTCAAAGCGGCAACAAGGGGGGTTCCTCAAGCGATTGCAAACATTATACGTGCATCTAACGTACAATCAAAGTGCCGGAAGGTTACTAACAGATTCCCGTCGTGGGGCGCCGCGTCTCAAGAGCATTAGGTGATCGAGGATCGGAAACACGAGTCAAAGCGGCAACAAGGGGGAATTCCTCAAGCAATTGCAAACATTATGCGTGCATCCAACGTACAATCAAAGTGCCGGAAGGTTACTAACAGATTCCTCACAGCGGAATTACACCACGACGTTGGAGCTCGAGCGAAGGAGCGAACCCTAAAAACATTAGAAACGAATTAACATCACGAAAAACTCTCATTACTTTACGTGCTCAAGCGGGCGAGAAGCCGGCGAGTCTCTCGGGCTATAAGCCGGAGTTCCGCGACCACTGGAGACCCAGTGACGCCATACCGCAGGAAGCGGTTTTAAACATTCAACGTCCTTTACCTCCTTTTCCCTTGCCACCATTCTGTGGGCATTGGGGCGAGATATGCTCTGGCGAACCGCAAATAAAACAAGCTCTACCCTGCACAACAGGTTGAGTCACGCGATTGCGTCCGCCTGCAAACGGCCGGTTGTCATTAACGCGAGTGCGTTTTGAATTCCTCTCTTTCTCTAGCTTCGCTGCGCGCTCAGCTATAGCCTTCTTGGCTTTCTTCAACTTCTTCTCTTGTTCCTCAGTAGCCACGATTGGTTCTCCCTCGAACTCTTGGGCCGTGGGCCATCCGAACTTAAACGCTATGTCGATAATTTGGGCCTGTTCTTCGGCCCAGAGCATACCTTCCTCGATTGCTGCTTGCGCTTTTTTGACTTTTGCAATTCGCTCCTCGGTGATCGACTCAGGGGCCTCGAGCCCCTCCAGTTGCTGCTTGACCTCGAAGAAAACATCATCGGCCTTGTCCAGTTTGTCGAACTGCCGCTTGCAAGAAAGATCCTCGGATTTTTATCCTCCTTGCTTGGTGTGGACGAAACCGCCGGAGGTCCAGGCAGTAGGGCGCCGAAGCTTTCAATTCTCTGGCGCTTTCGCCCCTACTGTCTGCAGGATTGCGGTCGCTGTGCCGTTGGCCAACTTGTTGCGCTGTTCTTGGATCAAAGCTGCCAAGTGAGATTGGAGATTCTTTTCGGATTCGGAGAAAGACGGAACGATTTCATCAAGTTTTGCTGAATACGCTGCGAACTCAGGTGACGCCTTAACTCTGGCGATCTTCTCTTCCAACTGCGCGTCTGAAAAATCATCCATACTGAGAATTCACAGAATATATACGAAGTATATGCTGGATGTGACACACCGACAGTCAAATCTGTCACTTGTCACTTCCTATAGTAGGCTGGGTGACCGTCACCAGTAGACGGGAAACACCCGTTAGTATTTATGTGTACCTCTTTTATCAATCTGAGACTTGTCGGATATATAGTCGGGTGTGTATATATCGGATAACGGGGAAATAAACCCTGAGTTAGGGGTTTCGATATCAGAACGGTAAAAGTCTCAGATTGATAAAAGAGGTACACATAAATACTAACGGGTGTTTCCCGTCTACTGGTGACGGTCACCCAGCCTACTATAGGAAGTGACAAGTGACAGTTTTGACTGTCGGTGTGTCACATCCAGCACACCACCTAGGGTGGTGACCAGAGCTAGTAGTGAACGAAGCAAACAAACTCCCTACTTAACTTCAGGAGGAAACTAGCACAACTGGGGGCCTGTACTCTTGGTCAGGGCGGTCCCAGGTCACAGCAAGACTGCAGATACTGCTGTTACTCTGCCAAAACCCTAAACATAGCTCAACTTAACAGAGCTCTTCTGCACATCTAGGAAGCTACACTACAGCTAACTCCTAGGCAGGCACGGCGTGACTAATTCTAGCCACTAGTGGTCTTCGGAGTTGTCTGTCCGGCTCGGAGCAGCGTGACTGTGAAGCAGTTGCCGGCCCCCGGGGCCGGTGATGAATCATTCGTAGAAGAAATTGACGAGTTCTCGATCACGGGAGGCTGCACCGCACCGGGGTGCTGCCAAGTGCTGCCCGACGGTGGGGCCTCGTCATCTGAAGACGACGCCGGCGACAGCGGAGGGCCGTCCACAAACAACTCGGCAGGCGGCGGCGGCCCGGGATGCCACGGCATCGGAGCCATGTAGAGCCCCTGCCGTCTCTGCTCCCGCCGCTAGCGACGAGGCGGAATAGCACATGGCATGTCATGAACCACGTCAATCGGCGAAGCGTCCGCAGCCGGGACTGCCGAGTCAGTCCACGTAGCACCACCGACCGGTGGATCCGTACATGTGCGCGCACCGGCACCACCGACACCGGCAACGGCGTGCGGTGCGGCGGCGGCACAAATTACAAAGAGCGCACACACCAAGGAGGAAGTGAGGAGAGACCTCCCGAACCTCGGAATGCCGCTCCCACAGCCGTACCGTGGCCGTGGCAGCTCAACTGAGGCATCTTCGTCGTCGTCGTCGCTCGCGATGTAGGTTGCGGGCTTGTACTCCACCACGCGCTCCGGCTCCTCAATCGCGGAGAGCAAATTCATGCTCGGGGCCGGCTCGTCGGGCACCAATGCAATCCCCGTGCCCTCAATGAAATCGGCAAACGTGCGGGTGACGGGAGGGTAGAAGGGGTTCGGCGGACCGGTCCACTCCTCCTCGTACTCAACCGACGCGGGCGGGGAGTGCGCGGGCGGCTCCGACACCACCGGCAAGTCGGCAGTGAAGGTGTTGACGTTGAATGTCGTAGCCCCAGCCGTGCGCGCCATCTCAGAGAATTCGGTGACAGCGGACACAAAGGCCTCACCGTCCTCCTCGCAGAAAGAGCATGCGGAAAGGTCGGTGAAGACCTCCGGCTTCCCGCCCGCAAGCATGCAAAGGGCGTCGAACTCCACGGGGTCGTCGTTGTCGATGGCGTGTTGGAACTTCGCGGCCAGTACGGAGTTCTCGGCCTCCTCAGCGAAGGCGTAGGCCGAGAGTCTGGTCCTGCCCCCGTTCGGGCAGTCCCGATGCCAATGCCGTGCCTTCCCCTTAGCGCACACCTGATTCTGGCAGTAGGGAACGGTCGCACCGGTGTCGCGATGGAAGGCCACCTTCTTGGAGATGGATTGCGACCAGTTCCCCCCTTTGGGGAGGGGCGAGGCCGCGAAACGGGTCTTGACGCGGCGGTCCGGTTTGTCCGCGCGAAGGGTAAACCCCGAGTGCGCTAAGGGGAAGGCACGGCATTGGCATCGGGACTGCCCGAACGGGGGCAGGACCAGACTCTCGGCCTACGCCTTCGCTGAGGAGGCCGAGAACTCCGTACTGGCCGCGAAGTTCCAACACGCCATCGACAACGACGACCCCGTGGAGTTCGACGCCCTTTGCATGCTTGCGGGCGGGAAGCCGGAGGTCTTCACCGACCTTTCCGCATGCTCTTTCTGCGAGGAGGACGGTGAGGCCCTTGTGTCCGCTGTCACCGAATTCTCTGAGATGGCGCGCACGGCTGGGGCTACGACATTCAACGTCAACACCTTCACTGCCGACTTGCCGGTGGTGTCGGAGCCGCCCGCGCACTCCCCGCCCGCGTCGGTTGAGTACGAGGAGGAGTGGACCGGTCCGCCGAACCCCTTCTACCCTCCCGTCACCCGCACGTTTGCCGATTTCATTGAGGGCACGGGGATTGCATTGGTGCCCGACGAGCCGGCCCCGAGCATGAATTTGCTCTCCGCGATTGAGGAGCCGGAGCGCGTGGTGGAGTACAAGCCCGCAACCTACATCGCGAGCGACGACGACGACGAAGATGCCTCAGTTGAGCTGCCACGGCCACGGTACGGCTGTGGGAGCGGCATTCCGAGGTTCGGGAGGTCTCTCCTCACTTCCTCCTTGGTGTGTGCGCTCTTTGTAATTTGTGCCGCCGCCGCACCGCACGCCGTTGCCGGTGTCGGTGGTGCCGGTGCGCGCACATGTACGGATCCACCGGTCGGTGGTGCTACGTGGACTGACTCGGCAGTCCCGGCTGCGGACGCTTCGCCGATTGACGTGGTTCATGACATGCCATGTGCTATTCCGCCTCGTCGCCAGCGGCGGGAGCAGAGACGGCAGGGGCTCTACATGGCTCCGATGCCGTGGCATCCCGGGCCGCCGCCGCCTGCCGAGTTGTTTGTGGACGGCCCTCCGCTGTCGCCGGCGTCGTCTTCAGATGATGCGGCAGGCCCCTCCTGTCCGCGCGGAAGTTCACTATGTCCATGCGCCTCCCATTGTACCTCCCTATATGGGCTCGGGGGTTGTTCGCAGTTATGAGGAGTATTTGCCTAGTGAGAGTGAGGATGAATCGGAGTACCCACTTGGGTATTTCGATGATTCCAGCGACAGTTGTGAGGAGGAAGAGGAGCAAGATGGCCACTTGGCCGCTCCGCATTTTTCGTCCGATCGATTGGAACGGGATTCCGAGCTGGACACAGGTTTTCAGCAGGATTCTTATGGCGGAAGTTTCGAGGCCCCACTTGGGGAAGGGTTTTTACCGCAGAGCGAGTTTCATGTGGGCACAGTTTCTTTTGAGGGTGAGCCTACTATGGACGATGAGGATGTCTACACCGCAGAGGAGTGGGCTGCCTGGGAGGCAGGAGCCCACGATTCCGACGACATTGGTGGTGCAGAATTTTATGATGAAGATTTTTTTTATGAGGAAGATGCTGGTTACGATTCTGGTGGTGCTTACTATTGATTTCTTTAAACAGACAGGCGGTGCTCCCACTTGCATTTCTCCACCACTTGCTGTAGTTTTGGAAACTAGAATTCTGTTATTCATTTTGACCACTTGCGGGCAGCTTGAACGAATGAGATGAACATTTTCGGGCAGCAGACCTATTCCAGTTCACAGTATATTCGAGTTAAACCGACAGGCAAAATTTGTTTTATGATTCTTCCATCACATGCCGACAGGCGAGTTCTGTGGGGAGCACCCACCACTAGCTGGCAAAGTAATAATTTTAGCAAACCAAAATGGTACTAGCAATCTCCGAGGCTTAGCAGTATTTATTTTGCTAGCTTGTACTTTCATCACGCCACTTGTGACTTGACTAGCTAACTAGAGTTGACATCCTGACATTTATTTGTAAACTCTAGTAGCTAGGGTGGTGAGTGTCACTAGCTGGTCCACCTCAGATGAGGTGGTGTGCTGGAATTGACGCTACGACTAGTTCGTACAGTCTAGTGTCATTCCTGTATGTCATCTTCGGTGGTCAGCCTGTGTCACTCATCTCGGGTATATATCGTTTGTATATCCGAGTTTAGTGATCCGTTGTTTCACCGTCGGCAGCGGGTCCCCACTGCCTGTTCAGCTGTTTCTAGCACCCTGTCCCTTTTATATACAATCGCTGTGACACGCGCGCAACCGGGGGCCGATTGCCGATCGCGATCTCTTGAAGGTCTTGAAGACCCTCCCTGTCCCAAGGGGTATAAACTAGTTTATACCCCTTGCCCTGTCCCTCGCTGCTACTCCCACAAGTCTACAAACGATGGGTGTCCACCGGCATCGGCACTTTTAAAGTGGAATGACAATGACATGACATGCGGACATGACATGACATGACATGACATGACATGACATGACATGACATGACATGATATGACATGATATGTGAATTGACATGACATGACATGTCATGACATGTCATGACATGACATTTGACATGACATGACATGACAATGACAATGACATGACATGACATGACATGACATGACATGACATGACATGACGTGACATGATATGACATGACATGACATGACATGACGTGACGCGACGGCATGATAAGGACATGATATGACAGATATTTATTACCGATACGCGATATGACATGACATGACATGGCATGGCATGACATGATATGACATGACATGACATGACATGATATGACAAGACATGACACGATATGACATGACAGGGGACAAAATGACAGTCCTCTGGTGAAAAGAATGGGTGGATGGGAGGTTTCAGGTTACAAATGCTCCGTGGATGGTAAATTAATTTTCAAAGAAATGTCCTCGTTTGGGACCGGCCGGTAAGTGCGCCATTTTCGGGCGCCTAGCAACTGGAGAGAGAGGGAGGGATTCTGAGCGCCTGCCATCTCTCATGCCCCGCGCGCCTAGCAACTGGAGAGAGAGAGGGAGGGATTCTGAGCGCCTACCATCACTCATGCGCCGCACGCCTAGCGACT
>LGRX02024226.1:0-19700 GCA_001247695.2 Cymbomonas tetramitiformis | reverse complement strand
ATGGACCCGCTAAATAATCACACGGACCCGCTAAATAATCACATGGACCCGCGAGACAATCATGTGGACCCGCTTAATAATCACATGGACCTGCTGAGTAATCATATGGACCCATCGAGCGAGCGCCCAAACGGGCGGGGTCCATGCTGGGTCCATGTGATGCATTCCCTACGGGTCCATGCGAGGTCCATGCGTCGCATGGACCCGTAGGAATGTCTGACCATCGGACCCATGTGGCCCTCACCGGTCCATGTGGGGTCCATGTGATGATAACTGAGTGGTCCTCGTGAAGTCCATGTGATTGTACCTACTGGTCCATGCGGGGTCCATGTTGGGTCCATGCGTCGCATGGACCCGTAGGAATGTCTGACCATCGGACCCATGTGGCCCTCACCGGTCCATGTGGGGTCCACATGCTACGTACACACTAAGAGGTATCACATGGACCCCACATGGACCCGTAGGGAGGGTCCATGTGAGGTCCATGTGACTGAAAACCGTATGGACCCCACATGGACCTTCAGTGGACCCCATATGGACCCATAGGGAGAAATGTCTGACCATTTGGGGCATGCGAGGTCCATTCCAAGTCCACGGGGGTCCACGTGAGGTCCATGCGGGGTCCATATGATTTGTGAATCACATGGACCCGTCCCTATTTGGTAGGGACCGCTTCGGAGCGTCCCCACTCCCGAAGGGCGGGAATTGGCCTCAAGGTATTAGGGCGCAAGGTGCTAGGAGCATCTCGTTTCACTCCGCATCCTCAGCCTTCGTACAGGAGTGCCCACTCTGCCCTGGACACTTTCACGACACTGCACGTTGCCCTGAGGTGTGTGGTTCGTGCGATGTTGACCTACGGGATGCCGCCATGGACTTGGACGAGGTGGTTTCGGCCTTCCAGACCGCCTTTGACAACGAGAACGACGAGGAATTCGCTGACCTGTGCCACGAGCACGACCAGCCACTGGTGCGTACCGATCCTGAGCCCTTCACCTACCCGGTGCGGCACGACGTGGGATTACGTGCCCACTACGCGGGCTTGGGTCATGGTGCTTCGGACGCCGGCATGGAGAATGTGCTTTCAGATGCACGGGGCGTTCTTGAGTCACTCCGGTCTGCGGCTACGGCTGCACAGGTCGGTGGTGCTACCGCCGCTGGTAAGCAACCACCGCTGCACATCGGTACTCTGTCTGTACCGCAGGTGGTGTGCGATGCGCCACCACCTGTCAATCACGAGATCGACACTGGGCTATACCCTGTTTCGGCATCGGACCCCGCTTCTTTCGGGTCTCCTTTCGAGGAGCCACTACGTGTCTCTTTTATGGACCGTGTAATGCCATCTTGCTCTGACACCTCTCTTAAATTGTGCTCGATTGACTCGGTTCACGAGTCGATTCACCACGAAGAGCTTTCCGTGATCGACGATGACGACGGCTCCGACGGTTATTCCTTTTCCGAAGACGAGATTCCCTCGGCCCCACCGACTACACGGTCACGTGTCGGTGTGGCAACATTGCCGAGAGTCTTCTCCTTTGCATCTCTAGCCCTGCCCGCACTCATGTGTCTTGCATGTGTGTCAGCGGTTCAGGGTTCGGTGGTGCTCGATCGAGCCCCTGAATTCACCGCAGCGGTACATCCCATTGGGGTGGCTGCCAACAGTTTGCCTGCCTTGCCGTACTGTTTTACTTTCGGCATTTCTTTTCCTTCTTTGGTTTCGGCGGGTTTGAATTCTGATTTTCAATTTTCGGAATTCCTGATTTTGCTCTACGAATCTTTTCCTGCCTCTGGCTTCTGGTCTTGGCTTCTGGGTTATGACTCTGGCTTCTGGTTCTGGACACTGGTCTCTGGACTCTGGTTCTGGATTATGACTTCTGGACTCTGGTTCTGGTTGAACATCTTTGACACTGACAACTTCTTCGACTCTGGTGAACTCTGCAGCTTTGTAGACCACTTTCAAAGTGGCTGAGTATCTGCAAGATTGAGCTGTAGGAACTTAGCTTGAAAGCAGTAGCCTAGCAGCAGTTTTAGGAAGGGACCGCCCTGGCTAAAGCACAGGCCTCCCTCTGGCAGTTTCCAGCTCCTAGCTGTTTGTTGTTTCGGAACAATTTGCTTTGTCTGTGCTCCGCTCTCTGCCACCCGTAACAGCACTATGTACAGTCACAGGGTGGTGTGCTGGATTCAGTGACCCGTAGGTCATAACTTACTCTGACTCCCGTTAGCTGTACCAGTACTCGTACAGTACTAGGTGACAGCTACCTAGGTCACAGGCGCATTATATTCGTTTATCTTTATAATCAGTTTACACTGGGATGAGAAACTATTCAGTGACCGCCCGATATAATACAGTATATTATATCTCACAGGATGCCTACCTAAGCAGCTGAAGGCACGTTCCCGTCACCCGGGTGCTGTGCGGCGAGTGTGTGGACGGGCAAGCAACCAGCCTGCGTGGACACGCGCCCGCTTCCCCAGCGAACCGTGTCCCACCTCCACGCCAAAGGATCCGTGGTCATAGAGCTCTGCGCAGGCCTGTGTTCGGGTCTGGAGGCATGGCTCATCGCAGGCGGCAACGTCACCAAATACGTCTACTGCGATAGCAACGCGAAAAGTCGGCAAGTTGCCAAACGCAGGCTAGTGCAACTGCACAACCGGTTCCCGCAACAACTCCCTCTGGAAGCCCTCCACGACGCCTTCACCTCAGTGCCCCAAGATCTCAGACGAATAAGTCGCAGTGACCTTCTATCCCTCACCAGCGAGAGTCCGTACATCTTCGCCATGGTGGGCACAGAATGCCAGGACCTCTCAGCGGCTGGGTCCCTGCGAGGGTTGAAAGGTCGGCACTCGTCAGTCCTATACGACGTGGTGTGCGTGCTGGGACAGCTGCAACTCCTGGCAGGGCGTGACAGGTTCGCTTACATGATCGAGTGCGTGGCAGCGCAGCATAACTTCAACAGCCGTGAGGTCCGCGACGTTATGCCCCCCCTCATGTGCTCCATGATTGGCATGCCCATCACCGTCGACGCAGCACGCATGGGGGCGCGCGCACACCGCCTGCGGAACTACTGGACGAACATGGCCGGGTACGTAGACGCACAATCCGTGCTGGGCGCCGTGGAGCGAGACCCCTGTCGCCTCGTGAGGGACATCCTGGACCCCGGCCGCACCGAGCAGGACGCCGCCGACGACACCGCCTCCGGCCACTACCCCTGCAACGTGCACGGAGAGCCCATGAGGGCGTGGCCCACCATGATGTCCTTTCCAGACTCTTACCAATTCAGGGACGGCAGGAAGGGCACCGTCTGGGATCACGCCACACAGCAGTGGGGGCCGCCCACACCCGAGGAGAAAGAGCGCGCCATGGGATTCCAGACCGGAGCCACACAAGCACCCGGCGTCTCAGCGCGCGAGCGAGGTGAGATGCTGGGCAGGGCCTTCGACGTCCGCTGCGTTTCCCGCATCCTGACCATATGCTACGTGCTCAACCGAGCAGAAGCCCCACGGTTGCAAATTGAGTCGAGACACTCAATCTCCGAGCATGCCGCGCCCAGGGCCTCCTCCCACCACTGCGAGGAGGGGGAGGAGTCACCCGTGGAACCCCCTGAAGCTATCGTAACCCAGTGGGCAGCAGCCCTCAGCACCATCAAGCGGTCAGCCCGGTTGGAGGCATCCCACTATAACAACTAATTTCCTAAATATACCTAAATATTCCTAAGAATCTCCTAAAAATCTCCTAAAAATCTCCTAAACATGTCATATGAACACATACTTAAGTATAAACTCGTACTGTATGTTAACATTGGGTTCTCCTAAAGTTGGGTAATTAGTGATTGGACGAGAGTATATATAAACTTGGTATAATTCAAAAGTTAGGAACATGACACAATATAAACCGATGTCACATTTAAATACGCAGCTATGTTATTGGTCCAATGTTTAGGAAACCCTAGGCATCGTGCTTTGCTATTGGCTAGATGTTTAGGAAAACCTAATATGCTGCTATTTTATTGGCCCGATGTTTAGGAAACCCTAGGTATTGTGCTTCGCTATTGGCTAGAAGTTCATGAAAACCTAATATGCTGCTATTTTATTGGCCCAATGTTTAGGAAACCCTAGGCACTGTGCTTTGCTATTGGCTAGATGTTTAGGGAAACCTAACGTGCTGCTATTTTATTGGTCCAATGTTTAGGAAACCCTAGATATTGTGCTTTGCTATTGGCTAGATGTGTAGGAAACCTAATATGCAGCTATTTTATTGGTCCAATGTTGGGGAAACCCTAGGCGCAGTGTATTACAATTGGCTAGATGTTTAGGGAAGCCCTTGGTCCATAAATACAGTATGAGAAAGTCATACACAGGTCCACGCCGCATACAAGTATGACGCTATTGTTCAGCAGTTCAGCCATGGTTCAGCCAATCAATGCTCTCTAGCTGGGTCAGGCGATGCTGGAAGCCGATGCACGACACGCGTGCCGCGCTTGGTAAAGTGAATCGGGTGGTCTCATTAGTAACAGCCCGTGCGTACTTGATGAAATAGGTGCATGACGTGGTAGTGTGTACTGCCAGGGAGATCTTGAAACATGGCCTTGGAGAGGATGGCGGCACATGGTACGATGAGCTCTACACAATCCTTCTTGTCCACCACTGTTACCCCTTGCTTTGTACGGTACTCGTCCTGGATCTCTCTGTACGCAACGACCCGTGCCAGGCGACACACCACCTGCTGTGTTGCAGAGTTTGTCACAAGGTAATACGCGAGGATTTGTGCGTAAGGGTAGCCTGGTGGTAGACCTAGCTCGCCAAAACCACTAACGGTACCAGTGAGGGAGACGTGGTAAGAGATTCGCTTGGTGGCTCGCATGTACTGGGAAGAATGCACCACCTCTGTGTTGAGGGACATCCTGAGGTACACCGTGATGTCACATTCCCCAGGCGATGCCTGCGCACAACTTGCCAAGAGGCGATCAAGTTGCAGCCGCAGGTTGCATGGGAGAGTAGTGGACAATAGTTTCCTCCCGGTGCCCAGAAAATAACAGGGCGCCTCGACCAATTTCGCCGCTGGATCCGTGGCAGCTCTGACGGTGGGTTTGGGAAACAACTTCTCCGCCAAGACATCCATGCTGCGCATATTTGGGTTTCTGAAGCGGTAGTCCTGTAGGGCATCTTCGTCACAAATAGCGTTCACGATAGCCTCCACTGGCTTTTGTTTCACGTGGGTATCCTTAACCACTCCCTTCAGACGCTGAATGGCACGCTCCACCCACAACTCCATGGCTGCACCGACCTCGCCCAAATAGTGTTCTTGCCGAAACAGATACACCACTGCCAGCCTCATGTTGTATGTGAGCAGTTTCAATATACCTGTGTTTTCCATGATGTTTGCATGCGCTCGGAGGTGATCGCGTGCTGCCGCTCTAGCTCCTTCCACCTCGACAGTACTCCACCCCGCGTGAGTTCCCGTGGCTCGCACATAGTGAAGCACAGCTCTGCGCAGCTGCTGCCAAGCGTCCTCCATCACCATATTCCACTTGGCGAGTTGATCACCAATCACCAGAGGGCTGTAGTAGATGATCCAGTTCAGGACGTCCTCCATTGTGTACATGCCTGTCACACAACCAACCATCCAACTGGGCGATGTAGCATGACCCATTATACACACTACAGGTCTCCGAGGCGTGGCACTCATGGCAACGTCAACTAATGCAGGTTTGCGATGTGCGTAGCGCACATCCCTGACAAGCCTACTTAACTCACCGAAATATTGCACAATGTCGTTGTACTTGCGGATGACGTCGTGTGGAGGCTTCACGAGCTTCGCCCGGGCTTGCATTTCGTCCAGAATCGTCTTGGGCAAACTGAAGGTCGCGTCGGGTACCCCTGGCACTTTGCCCAATAATAGCTTCCAGAATCTCTTCGCCAGCCCGTATAACACGCAGTGCCCGAAGGGGACTGCGTATTGAAGCATGGGATCGAAGTACGGGATCAACTCGAGCGCACCGCGCCCATGCCGTCCAGTCATTTTCGGGGCTTCCCCTCCATCGGTTCTAGATACCAACCCAGCATGCCCGTCTTTAGAAAGCATGAGGAGCTCTTCGTCCGCATACACCTCGGATTTCCCCTGCACGGTTGTCATTGTTAGCTTCACCGGCTTGGCATACCCCTTGAAATACATTCCCTTCCCGCCGGGACCGCTCGTCCCTTCGAACAGACTGTAGGCATCAGCCCGGTAGCTACCAACTCCCATAAACCGCCCCATTGTGATCCGCATCACCGAATCCGCGTGCACCATTCCCAAGAATACTTTAAGTTTGTAAGTTCTCTCCAGGAAACTGTCGTACACCTCAAACCCGTGCATTAGGCGTAGCAACTCGGCTTCAAATAGTGCCCATATCACCAGGGGGTTCTTCTCCTTTTGCCGGGGGCCGCGTGTAAGCCACAGCACCCGATGCCACATATCACGTTGACGAAACTGCAACCATCCATTGCGACACCCATCCCACATTGCGTTCATCCACCGTACGCCATTGGTATTCATTTTACAAAACAGCATTCGCATCACAGCAGGCCCTTCATTTCCAAAGCGTACCAAGATGTGCAGATCCTCGCACTTTATCACGCCAGCACCCATGGAATATGACCTGGTCACAAAGAAAGCAGTTGTTATACTATATACAGAAAAAAGAAAAAAAAACACATCCATTCAGGCCGCAGCATCCGTGCTGCCACAAATACAACGAAAGCTTGGGAAATCGAGGGTGATGGCGTCGCCATCGCACCCGATGTCCGAGTTCCACAGTTGGGCATCATCCGCGCCGGGAGAGAGGATCATCGAGCGGTGCTCCGCGTATTCCACACCAGGATCACCCCCCTCTGGAGGCGGCTCTACAGGTGTACTCGCTGACGGCGAAAGCAAGGCACCTCCGACGGCCTGATCAATACGTTCGGCCAGCGCTGCCGTCCAGAAGTCAAGTCCTGTTCGAGCATCCCGCCGGGCCCGTTGCTTGCAAAACTCCGGGTTACGCATCCAACGTTTTATAGTACGCTGCGGCGCGAAGTAATAAAACCAATCCCGTGGACGGAGCTCATCTCGACCATCGCTGGTACGTAAGACCTCGAACCGTTTCTCCTTACACGTGCGCACCGGCGCACCGTCGGAGTCGGTTTCCAGTATTGTGTCACAGGTCTGGTTCTTGTCCCATGAGCTTCGGTCGTCGCGAGGGGGGTAGTGTCGGCACCAATTCACGCATACATGCACGGCGTGGTCCATGTGTGACCCGGTCTTCAGAAACTTCCTCATTCTATATAGACTTGACGGAAGATTATACTTTCCAGGCCCCCCCATGAGCATGATCAAAACCTTCAAAAACCTGTCGAATGCAGGCCTCGACCAATGTTGCGCCCTTCGCAGCTCCATGAAGTAGCAAACCGCCTCGCCCACCGTCAAGTGGTCGGCGTCGGTATCCCCCACGAATGACGGGTCGCCTGGCGCCATATCTGTGTCCCACTCCTCCTGGTCAGGTACGACGTCGTTCACGTCCGATTTCGTAGGCAGGAATTCCTCCAGGTTCGAGCCGGCCTCGTTCCACAGATCTCCTTCCTCGCAGTTGTGCTGGCTAAATATCTACATCCAATGGCAAGTAAATCCAGCCAGCAAGCCAGACCGTCGTCAGTATTTTGGAGAGAGTCTGCTAGAAATGTGGCAATCCATGACAAACAAAGATACCAACCCGCGCAAAGGAAACAAGAGAGCGCTAGCAGATTTCTAGGCATTCCCCGATGGGTGGCATATCGATGGGTGACGTGGCAAATACCTGCAGAAATGTGCTTTTCGTGACATCCGCCTCCGGCTCAGGGGCGTCCGCCGCTGCAGCAAGCAATTTCTGCACATCGTCATCCTCCTCATCTGAGTCCAGATAGTCCAGTGTAGACACGGGGTCACCTTGCACCACACCCTCGTCGAGTTGAATCTTCACCTCGGAAGGGACTCCATGTACACCGTGCATGCCGCTGTCCGGGAAAGTCATGCTTGTGAACACGGATGGTTCAACATCGTGTAGGGTAGGTCCTGTTGATGGTAGGGAAGTCACACGATACCTCGTGTCCATGCGTCCCCCGTGGTCCATAAGCCATGCATCGATTATTCCCAGAAGGTTCTTTTCGGCAGCCGAGGGAGGGCCTCGACATGCTTCTACGAGTTTCAGCTGCGCGCGCATTGTGCGTCGTATGCTGGTGCGGGTGCTTGCGGATCGCTGCACCATTTGTTCCACCTCCTCCTCCGTGAACGACACCGATGTCCAGTTAAACCAGTCTTTCTGTCCTGCGCACGTGCCACAGCTATACCCAATTCCGGGACGATTTACATGCATTTGTTATAGACAACTTGTGCATGTTCGGCGTGCCATCAACAGGTTAATTCATCACTGCAATTGTCATCAGAAGGCGCAACGCCTATGCGACGATCATTTTGCAAGGAACAGCGGGTTGTGAAATGGAAGTAAGTGTGCTTCTTCCGCCCTGGCATCTCCTTGCATCACCTGGGTACATCCGTATCAGAGAAGGATCGGGTTTTGTACTTGCTATTCACACTGCTCAACCGACTGGTTGTTGATTCCGCCAGGAGTAAACCTAGCAGGCTGCCAACTCGTTATCGCATGGACGGCACCTCCTGGTGCACTACATATCAAAACAAACTGAAATGAAATTGCTATTAACGTGCTTGTTTCTGCCAGGAGTAAACCCAGCGGGCTGCCAACTCCATATCGCATGGAAGGCACCTCCCGGTGTACTAGAGATCAAACCAACTGAAATGAAATTGTTATTAACGTTCTTGTTTCCGCCAGGGGTAAACCCAGCAGGCTGCCAACTCCATATCGCATGGAAGGCACCTCCCGGTGTACTATAGATCAAACCAACCAGAAATGAAATTGTTATTAACGTTCTTTTTTCCGCCAGGAGTAAACCCAGCAGGCTGCCAACTCCATATCGCATGGAAGGCACATCGCGGCGTGCTACACATCAAAACAAACAACAACCTAATGTTGCGTCAGCGTACATCACAAATAAACAAACTGATATCTGGCGTCTTTCCAAACTTGCTCTAGTTTCTACGGCGCTTGTTGTCCTCCCCTGCGGGTGCTGCCGTCGGGTGCCGCCGTCCAGAAATTACGAGTGCGCAACGCTGGAATCCGGTCTGCGCCGAAATTACCACGGCACTCTGCCAGGGTCAAGGTGCGCTCTACGCCGGCCTCGTCCTTCCACCCAACCTCGTAGTTTCGTTTCACCCGGACAGCGGGCACGATTTTCAGATTCATCTCCACCAGCTGCTCCCACGTCCAGGACTCCACCGTAAAGTCACCGTGGAAAATGCTGTAGTCAAACCTAGCCAGTGGCTCCACCGTGCCATCCACATTTCCATCGTCCGCTGCCACTAGGTGGCATCGCATGATCTCCGGATGTCCCATCGTGCGCCAAGGAGATGCATCGCCGATGGTCTCGTGCTCAAACACCGTTTCTCCCACATAGGCATCTACGTCTCGTTCGGTACCGTCCTTATCCTTCACCACGCCCCCGTACCAATCGCCGAACGTGACATGTGAATCAGATTGGAACTCTTCGATTGCATTCTCGGTCCTAGCTGTTACCGCCGCCTTACGTTTCGCCGCCGCGGTCATCGAGGCTCTCTTCGTCAGTAAGCCCCTTCCGTATGCGAGCACCTGTCGCATGTCATCATCGTCCGCGTCATCATCGTCCGCGTCATCATCGTCGTCGACATCCGCCATGCTTCGCACCGCTCGTGTTGCACGGGATGCGCGCCGTGCGGCAGCCGCGGGAGCTTGCCGTGTAGCCTGGTTAATCGATTTGAAAGCCGCCTTCAAAACGGATCCTTTTTTGCCTATTTTTTTCAGGTCCTTAGTCCACCGCTCCCGCAACTCCGTCTCGACCTCCCCCCGCCACCCCGTCGTCCCGTGTTGCGTACTGAGAAGTTCAAAACCAGGCATGTGTACCTTCTCGAAGACGGCCTTCGCCGTCATGCAAACCTTTCTCTGTGTAACCCTCGCTACGTGCTGCACGTGTTCGATCAGTGCCGGTACACCCAGCTGCTGTACTTGCGGGAGCAGCTTTTGCTTCTCCCGCTGCAAGTCTTCGTATGCGGTTGGTGCGCAACCAAACGCAGCGCTCAACTTGCGTTTGTTGCCTGACAGTAGTGCAAAAACCCCCATGCCCATTTAGTATCATCTCCCATGATTGCGCAAACTAACACGAGAACATGGCAACTAACGCGTGTTTGTTCACGTACACATGCGCGAGTCGCAAACGGGTAGACTACGTACTAGCCATCGTTTTCTTCCTCTGCTCCTCATACTGGTTCGGCTCCGCTCCGTCACCTCGTGGGCTCCGTCGAGGCACGCTGGTTGCAGCCAGTGGTGCTCCTGGAGCAGGAACGGCGTCGCGAACTCGTGGACTAGTCCGTGGAGGTGTATTGGCAACCAGTGGTACGGCTGCAGGAACGGCGTCGCGAACTCGTGGGCTTGTCCGTGGAGGTATATTGGCAACCAGTGGTGCTGCTGCAGGAACAGCGGCGTGCACTCGTGGACTAGTCCGCAGTGGAGGTGTACTGGCAACCAGTGGTGCTGCTGCAGGAACAGCGGCGTGCACTAGTGGACTAGTCCGCCGTGGAGGTGTACTGGCAACCAGTGGTGCTGCTGCAGGAACAGCGGCGTGCACTAGTGGACTAATCCGTGGAGGTGTACTGGCAACCAGTGGTGCTGCTGCATCAACAGCGGCGTGCACTCGTGGGCTCCGTCGAGGCTCCATGTTTATATTTGTAGGCCACCTCCCGGCATTAACCACCCGCTCAACAGCAACGGATGTTGGCGATAGGGGATCTATGGCCCCGGCCAAGGCACCATGAGTGGGTGCCGCCAGGGCTATCACCAAGTCTGGGCGTTTGTCTCGGACTTGGTTGTTGAATTCCGTCGCCGCGTTCAAGTCAGTCTGTTGGCGCTGTTCTACTGTCGTGCCCTTCGGTCCCAGAAAACGTCGGTTGACTAGCCGTCGTTGTACCTTACGGGTTGCGACGTCTTTTTCCAGTGTAGGATACGCCTGGGTAAACAGCTTCACACACAGATCGAATCGCTCCTGGGCCTCGGGGACGTTTGCCCAATATGCACTCGTGGGCTTATCCACGATCTGCCGAGCCTCCAGGTCGAATGCCACAGGGATCTTCCTTATGAAAGCCTCCACGTTCAGATGTGGGCCAGCTGCCCTGTCGGTTGCGTGGCGCTCCTGATTCGACCACCGGTGTGTCTCAGGGCATTTGGCACTCCGTTACGGGATCGCAGAGCGCGGGCCACCGTCTACACCACGAACTGCACCGATACCATACGATGTTGTTCGGTGCGGTCGGTAGGGTGTGTAATGATTTGCTGGAGTTTGCGTACAATTATTTGATGCATTCTTGTACCCTTTATACACATCTGCACTTGATGCTGACTGACGGGATCACAGGGCCACTAAAAGAACGTGCCTCGTGGTTTAGCGGGTTCGGCACCGTCCTCCGGCAGGAAACTTGACGCCGCGGGTTCGTCACCGCCCTGGTGCTCCTCCTGCAAGATCCATGATCCGTGCAAACCGAGGATGACCCGTCCAGTCATGCCACCACGAAAATGCTTGGTAGGCTTAAAGCAAGGCTTTAGTAAATGCGTTGTACAAGGGTAACAAGGGAGCCGGCGAGTCTTACGGGGATCGGTGCTTGATTTGCTGGAGGTCGAAGCACCTCTGCCGTTTGCACCTCCCCTTCGCTTGTTCCTGGCCGCTGGCTTGACGCGAAATGAACATGCCGCATAGTAGGCATTACCCCTGACCAAGGCGGATTGTGTGGTGCCATTGTACCCTGCGAGGTCCACGCCCCACGCCCAACCCACATTTATTTGTTGTGGTGGTTTTTTATTCTAATTATCACATGTATTAGATTGGTGTTACTATTACATATCTAATAATAGTTAGTATTATTAGATTACCTATACTACTACAGGTGATATTGTTAGATTACCTATAATCTTATAGGTAATCTAATAAAATTACATTATTAGATTGTAATATTAGATATGCATATATGATACAGATCTTATCTACATATTATGTATATATTATCTAGATTTAGATATGTATACATGATATGATATGATATGATAATATATATACCATCTACATTGTAATAGTAGATTGTAATATTACAATATGATATTTCAATTTTAGATTGCAATATTGCAATAATATTACAATATTAGGTTGTAATGTTGCAACAATTATTACCATGTAACATGCAACATTGTAATATTGCTCAGCAACATTATTATTACTACAGCAGCAATATTATTAGATTGTATTATTATTGCAAGATTACAATCTAATATTGTAATATCATATTGTAATATTACAATCTAATATTCTAATATTACAATCTAATATTCTAATATTACAATCTAATATTGTAATATTACAATCTAATATCACAATCTAATATTGTAATATTACAATCTAATATTACAATCTAATATTGTAATATTAAAATCTACTATTACAACCTGGATGATATATAGATATATATTTAGAATAATATATATCATATATACATATCTAATAATATATATAATATATACAATCTACTATATATACAATCTACTATTATTAGATTGTAGTAATATTAAAATTTGCTGCCAACTTACTCTATACATCCTAGTTGTCAATTACTCATATTTCAGTTGCGTATTCCCTTGGGTAGGCCATGCCTTTGGCCACAGTTTTTGTAGAGGTGCGTTTTCCGGAACGACGGTTGACCGGACGTGAATTCTATCTTCACGACGAAGTTCCACGTAAAAAATCAGGACATGTGGTGCGTTTTACAACATTGTAATATTGTATTATTATTGCAAGAGTACAATCAGCTATTGTAATATCATATATGTAATATTACAATCTAATATATATATTATATACAATCTACTACTATTAGATTGTAGTAATATTACAATTTCCTTCCACCTTACTCTATACATGCTAGTTGCCAATTACTTATCTTTGCAGTACATTTAAATTGTTTCCCACTCTGACAATAGGTCTGCAAAGTATCTATGCATAACTGCCTTGTGCAAATTCCACCGGTAACGAAAGTAACACGCATGATGCAGATCAGTTAACCAATAATGTGGCTCTTTCAAATACTCTTCATTCACGAGCCACAATGAGGAATGCCATCTGGGACTGATACACATCTGATGCTCAACTTCCGGCTCGCCTTCGGGAATATGTACGGGAGTCCCACTCAGCTGTGCAATATCATATGTCACTTGAACAATACCATATTCACACGAAACAAGAACCTTCTCACCAACTGCCCACATTATCCTTTCCTCTACCCAATCCCTAATGAACAGCACTTCTGGCTTTGTCCTGCAAAGCCAGTGCTTCTTCATCCACTCCAAAAGAATATGAAATAGGAGATGGTGGCCTCGGTCTCCTGTGTAATGTGCTTTGTCATTTGCAACATGAGATGGTGGACAAGTGAGGGTAGGAAGTGAGGGTGAATTCCACCGGTCATGCCATGATTGCCGCGCCTGTATTAATCAGAGCGACAGTATTCAGCAGGACGTAATCAGACAATTTACTATTGTCCAAGTGGAGACAGCGGTACAATTTACTAATAAAATGTCTAGAGTGATGTACGTACTGTATGCTATCGCAAGGCGTGTGTAAAAATTGCTACTGAACGCCGCTAATGAAATCCTCAACATTTAACACCACTGCACAACGAGTAAGGAGATCCCAATGCCCCTCTACAACCTGCTCAAGTTTGGCCGGCGCGACATTATTCAGTGTGGGGTATGCCACGCACGCGTCTTCCACAATTATTATGCAGTATCCCAGTTGCTGCGCCGCAAGGGCGGTGTGCAGCACGCACTGGGAAACGTACGCGCCCATGATAACTATGACTGTTGGTGCCGGTTGCTGGGATGTCACTGCTTCCAGCAGATTCCTATACGGGCTCGAAGCGAGCTCGGAAATGTTATCTACATGAAAGGCATTCATATTGCTACTCAGGAAAGCGTGGTCCCTTTCCACGGTGCCTGAAATTGGCCCAAGGGTTTCGAGAAATTTATCAATCCCTGGAGGTGCTCCCATGGCATCATCGGACCGAGTGAGGAACCCCTCACCGCCATCGAAAAAGGAGTCGGCTCCGGACGCCTGGGTTTGCCATGGCCGATACCACTTGGTCCAATTGATACTGATTGATTTGGCGCGACAGTGAGCTAACACCCGCTGGGCCTGCATTCGGTGGTTGGGAGTGAAATCGGCGGCATGCGACTCCTGAGCATCCAGAAAAAGCACTGACAGGGAACTGGGGTGGAGTATACTACCACCTGCCTTCAGCGCGGTTTCTATTCCTAACATCGTATACCCGGCGTGCACGCGCGGAGGCGGTGCACGCATGTCGAGTCTGGGAGCGCTGCCTTCTGAGAGGTCGCTGCTGGCTGCGGCATACACCGTTCCACGATGCATGCATACCATCACCGAGAGCACTGGATAGAGCCAGACTCGCACAGGGGGCGTCAAGAACCATGCGTAGAAGTGGTGGGGATAGCTTCTGGTTTCATTTCGCCCGTCCGTCCGAATGATCTGAACCCGTAACACGGATGTCAGGTCTTCGGAAGGAAAAGCATCCCTAGCCATCCCCCGTGCATTCTGTTCTCGGGGGTGGGCTTGGTTGAAGGCCATTGCCGATTCTGGGGAAGGACGGGTCGCTGGATACTGTTTCCGCCACAATGTTTCCAACTGGCACACATTGCACACGGTAAATAGGTCTAGGACACTCACGCCATCCGGAATGCCTTCACAAACAAACGCGAGATGGAACCGGAGCCAGGGCTGCTGCCTTCGTGACACACGTTTATCACTGAATGCGGTAAGGCTGGATGCGGTGACCACCCACCCAGGTAGGCCCAGAAAGAACGAGCTCCGCCCAACGGCAACCTGACCACCGGTGCCCATTGAGCATCGGTCAATAACGGCATGATGTAACGCAGTCATCAGCGACGGTGATATGCAAGAATCCGTGCAAGTCAGCACAGTGCAAATATACGGAATATACATGACGCATTACAGGCAAAATGTGTTGAAAATGTGCATGCCTAGCTAGGATTTGCGTACAAACGTGACAAGCACTAAGCGTTGGAACCTGGCACTAAGCGGTGGTAGGAATTGCTCCCTTCTACCCCATCATTACTTGATTGTATCCGAGACGCAAAGAAAGTTGAGTGTAACTTGGAGGCAGTTGGCCTGTTCGCTGGGTCAACTTCGAGACACGCATTCACGAGCAATGTTAGCGTTTTTGAAGTACGACTATGTGGCTCCCATTGTCCCATGTTACGCTCTTTAGCCAACGCCAGAAGCTGTTCCCATGGAAGGGTTTTCCCTAAGAGTATTTGCATGGCGAGCCCGCCAATTGCCCAGATGTCGCTGTAGGTGGTTTTGTTCGCTAGCGAGGACTCCGGAGCCCGGTGAGAGGGCTTCCATGCTTTGTAGAAAGTAGAAATTTGTGGCGCTGGTGGTGGGACTGGTGGGACAACACTCGGATCCGTTCGCTCAAGGCAGCTCAAACCGAAGTCGATGATTTTGAGACTTTGTCCGCCAACAGCCGACAGATTGTCTTGTACAAGCACGTTGTTTCCTTTCAGGTCCCCATGCACCAATCCAGCGGCATGGAGTTCCGAAACGCCACGAAACAAGTCGATGACCAGCTGGCGCCGCACTCCGATTGTTATTTCTGATGGAGAGCGGGCTTTCAGGAAGTCGATGAGGGTCTCCCCGCCATATTTCATGACGAGGAACGCGGACTGGTCTGGAGCGCCAATGTGGGCCCCGTATCCTAAGCAGGGGACAACCGTTGGGGGAGACGCGATACGGGCCAAAGAGTGCATGTACAGCTCCACGGCACAGAACCGCAGGCGACGGTGCAGTGCAGGGTCGGTGTAGTCCTTGAGAACAGCCCGCTCGGTGTTATCAACAGTGCAGTGTAAAAGGACGTTGCCGTAAGAGCCTTTACCATGAGCTTTGGTGCCCTGAGAAACGCCGTATGTTACGACTTGTGGGCGCGAGACCCTGGGCACCCCAAACTGTGCAGCTATCTGGACGAGATTGTCGAGGCAGGCCTCCGGTTTTCCAAGCCGGAACCTCTTTTGAATTGATTCAACAGATAATGCCTGGTGAAAACAAGGAAGTTGCAGTGGTTGACTGTGGCGGGGTGCGTCATGAACTTCTTTTTTTACCGCCCAGGACCGCAGCGCCTTTGCCTTGCGACGCCGAGCGGATCGGGTTTTTTCCTTTGTAGCGGATGGTGCAGAGAGTGAGGGCTACGGCACATACACCACACCGGAAATCGTGAGAAACGGTGAGCAACCCCGTAAACTCAACTTAACGGCAACACGACACCAATGGAACTTTTATTGGAATCGAAGTTGATAAACACTGTTATACATGTTGCAGGTGGTTCTGTAAGCAATTTAAAGAAATTGTGGGGCAACTAGGCTACTTGGCAACTCTACGCTTCCTCGTAGTAGTGCACTCCACTGCGATGCTCGAAGTACCCTCTGCAAAAAGGGCACTGTCGCTCGTTGGGAGGCCTGTACGCCATCACACCCTCGTAGCAGGCCTGGCAGATACCTAAACGGCAGCCATTAAGGCTCCGCCTCACAGGCGGAGGCTCGGAAATACCATCCGGCCAGCCGTTTAGCTCGCAGACCGAGCACCTCCACGGCACTCTGCGGCAGCCGGCCCTATTGGCGCTCATGATAAAATCCTGGTACAATTCTAAGTTCAGAATTGTACCATTCGGTCTAGGACCGGAAACTGGCGCGTATGTGGTGGTGGCATTGTGCCACACCACCTCCGCGTACAGAACCGGGTCGCCAGGTTCGCGAAGCAGGCGCAAAATGGCGATCACCTCCTCCTCAGGCCCGCGGTACAGAGCAGCCTGACACAGCCCGGACTGATTGCATGATGAGTGCTGAACAGGAACAGGAGTTGGAGGAGAATACAGGAGGCAACCTACTCTCCGTCCAGGCTTCTGTCCGGAGATAACATACTGTCCATTCAGGCTTGCAAGACACTTTTAAGAAGGACACCGGAAACATCCACGTCTTCATTTTCAAAGAACAGCTAACAAGCTGTAAGTGAATACAAAACAGGCAAGGGGAGACTCGGTGCTATTTACACAATGTACACACACGTTGAAGAACGGTTCACTTAAACCACTTCTGCCTACAGCATGGGCACGTGACCCAGCCGGGGGCATGGGTTTCTACAAACATACCAAAACACGAAATATGCATGTTTTTCTCTTTACATGCGCAACCTAGGCCACCGCAGTTCAGTTGATCCTCCGGATGCACTTCCTCGAAACACAATATGCAAAAGTCCTCCTCGGGCCTGGGAAAAAAGACTCGCAGAACCTCCTCCCACGTGTACACCTCCTCAACTGCATCTCCCTGTGCAAGCCCGTGAGCTAGGTTCAATTTGTCATGACGTCACGCTGTACCTCCTAAACGAGCGTGCTGTAACGTGCATCATGGATGGGTGTGTGTGATCCCATGCGCACCCTCGATGGGTACACAGGCTGGGTGTGATCCCATGCGTGCAGAGCTGGCGCGGGTAAACTAGAGGGTGCGCCTGCGCATGACGTGCGTGAGCCGGACGCCCACCAACCCGACCTTGTCTGACCCGACCATACACCATTGCACGACAAGCCAAGAGACATGCCAGTGGTAAACACGCGCACGCTTGGCTCAAGTCGACAACCCTGTTGAGGGGATACCATGGCACCATCGGCCTTACACCGACCTTGTCTACAACTTTACACCCCCTCCAACTAGACGGCCACACGACAAACGACTCTCCCTCCCATGACCTCACATCATCCGCCCCTCCCACGAGCTGCGTACACAGGCTGGGTGTGATCCCATGCGTGCAGAGCTGGCGCGGGTACACTAGAGGGTGCGCCTGCGCATGACGTGCGTGAGCCGAACGCCCACCAACCCGACCTTGTCTACAACTCCACACTTCCCTCCAACTGAACGGCCACACGACAAACGACTCTTCCTCCCATGACCTCACATCATCCGCCCCTCCCACGGGCTGCGTACACAGGCTGGGTGTGATCCCATGCGTGCAGAGCTGGCGCGGGTAAACTAGAGGGTGCGCCTGCGCATGACGTGCGTGAGCCGGACGCCCACCAACCCGACCTTGTCTACAACTCTACACCCCCCTACAACTGAATGGCCACACGACAAACGACTCTTCCTCCCATGACCTCACATCATCCGCCCCTCCCACGGGCTGCGTACACAGGCTGGGTGTGATCCCATGCGTGCAGAGCTGGCGCGGGTAAACTAGAGGGTGCGCCTGCGCATGACGTGCGTGAGCCGAACGCCCACCAACCCGACCTTGTCTGACCCGACCATACACCATTGCACGACAAGCCAAGAGACATGCCAGTGGTAAACACGCGCACGCTTGGCTCAAGTCGACAACCCTGTTGAGGGGATACCATGGCACCATCGGCCTTACACCGACCTTGTCTACAACTCTACACCCCCCTCCAACTGAACGGCCACACGACAAACGACTCTCCCTCCCATGACCTCACATCATCCGCCCCTCCCACGAGCTGCGTACACAGGCTGGGTGTGATCCCATGCGTGCAGAGCTAGCGCGGGTACACTAGAGGGTGCGCCTGCGCATGACGTGCGTGAGCCGAACGCCCACCACCCCGACCTTGTCTACAACTCTACACCCCCCTACAACTGAATGGCCACACGACAAACGACTCTTCCTCCCATGACCTCACATCATCCGCCCCTCCCACGGGCTGCGTACACAGGCTGGGTGTGATCCCATGCGTGCGGAGCTGGCGCGGGTAAACTAGAGGGTGCGCATGCGCATGACGTGCGTGAGCCGAACGCCCACCAACCCGACCTTGTCTACAACTCTACACCCCCCTACAACTGAACGGCCACACGACAAACGACTCTCCCTCCCATGACCTCACATCATCCGCCCCTCCCACGAGCTGCGTACACAGGCTGGGTGTGATCCCATGCGTGAAGAGCTAGCGCGGGTAAACTAGAGGGTGCGCCTGCGCATGACGTGCGTGAGCCGAACGCCCACCAACCCGACCTTGTCTACAATACTACACCCCCCTACAACTGGACGGCCACACGACAAACGACTCTCCCTCCCATGACCTCACATCATCCGCCCCTCCCACGAGCTGCGTACACAGGCTGGGTGTGATCCCATGCGTGCAGAGCTAGCGCGGGTACACTAGAGGGTGCGCCTGCGCATGACGTGCGTGAGCCGAACGCCCACCAACCCGACCTTGTCTACAATACTACACCCCCCTACAACTGGACGGCCACACGACAAACGACTCTCCCTCCCATGACCTCACATCATCCGCCCCTCCCACGAGCTGCGTACACAGGCTGGGTGTGATCCCATGCGTGCAGAGCTAGCGCGGGTAAACTAGAGGGTGCGCCTGCGCATGACGTGCGTGAGCCGAACGCCCACCAACCCGACCTTGTCTACAATACTACACCCCCCTACAACTGAATGGCCACACGACAAACGACTCTCCCTCACATGACCTC